>CAODLS010563444.1:0-12491 GCA_948243855.1 Flueggea neowawraea | reverse complement strand
TGCCATTGGCAGTGTCTAATTCTTCTGACCCTGCACCGGTTGTTGAATCATATGCAGTGCGCTCTCCTAGCACGAAATCTCCACAAGGTGGTGACGCTATTCATTTTGAACAAGGTGTTTACAGTGGCTATGTGGATAATTTGTCTTTGCAACAGGTGTCTCCGAATGTGCCACTTCTTGTGGCTACGTTGGATAATATTGTGGTTCACAGTAGTGCTGCTCTGCTTGGTGTTGGTGTCACTGGGGCAGACAGGGAAGATAAGAAGCCAACCTCATGGGCTGAGGTGGAAGAGGAGGTTGATGAATGGATTACCCCTTCTTCCCAAAAAGCTAGGAATACCTCTGATGGGAAGGCTAAGTATCGTCCGCGACTCTTTAAAAGACCGACACGTCGGCCTAATCGTTATTTATGATTGTTGTATGGTTACTTCCATTCCAGAGAGTGTTACTGTAATTCGTAGCCTCTTTTTCATTGTTCTTTTGTAATGACTTTTTTGTTTCTATTAATAGTATTTTGGAGCTTAGAAACGTGGTGCTTTTGATGCATTACGGTTTCCTAATTCTCCCACATTTCAATAAAAAAATATTGACGTGTAACTGATCACATAAACATTTTGCTTCAGAAAAATCTAAAGACGTTATTCTGCAACCATTTGGTTTACAATTAAAAGTATGAACATGTGTAGAACATGACAGCATGCAACTTTTTGTGCATCAGTCATCCATAAAGTGAAGTATTCAGTTAGGAGGTCAGAATTGCACATTAGGCACCACCTAAGGTCTCGACATTGCATCCTTTTCCCACTGAAGCACCCTACTGGATTGAGATAAAGGAATTCAAATATCCTCCCCTAGGGGCATAGGCAGCGTAAAAATCCCATTCCTATGACTCTAGGTTACCCTTGTGCAATAGTTATAAAGCATTTAAATTACATCTGGACCATTTTCTTTTCTTTATGGATGACCCCATGAAAAGAGAGGTAAAGAAAGCTAAAGATGGAGGACTCAGTAATAATAAACTTGAAGGAGTCGAACGCAGCCTAAAAATACGCTACGAAGCGGTCGAGGGTTGAGGGCGAGTGCGGCTACTCTCCAGCCTTGGACAATTTAAGCACTCTCATGTGGCAGTAGAATTTATAACTATTTTGAAAATCATTCTTATTAAAAATCATTAGGCAGTTGGACATAGGAACTTAACAAGTATATGCGGAGAACAGAACTTTACTATTGGGATGTTGCATCATAACAATAACACTTAGATCACATGGATAAATAGATTATGTTTGCTAAAACAGACAGCATGATAGATGAACTTAGAACAATAGATAATCATTACTCAGCCTCTTTGTACGTTAATGACATCTAGAAACATTAAAGGATTGCATACCTTCCAATAACCGCCAAGGAATATCTCTGGCCTGTCAACATGTACTCCACAACCATTGTGAAAGCGACAGTAGTCCGTCTAAGGGTTGTATACATGGGGACATTGATGCTACGGACAGATTCCATGGTGATCAGCTTTATGAGAACAGGAAAAACCAGGAAGCTCTCAGACCAAAATCCCATATTGAGCTATGGCACCAAGGAGATATGCAATCCCATACTTACCATGTAAAGTAAATATGAAAATGCCATAGGAAGGTTGTAGATCACTGTCCTAAATGGTACAAGTCTTGCTGGGTTATAAGTCATATGCTGTGGTTCACCAGTCGTAAATGATATGATTTTCCAGCATCTCATTACATAGAGAAATGAGCATGAAGTTAACATCTAAAAGAACAAAAGAGAAGTTAAAAGATGCTGATAAAATAACATAAGCTGACCTAGTGAACGTAATAACTTGCTGTCAGCTCAACAATAATCTCAGTAGCATAATAGAACTAACTGCAATCAACAATATTGAATGCATGTATGCTAAACAAAAGTGATGAAAAAAAAACCCTGAAAAAGTGTGATGACATTTGCAAATGGGAAACCATAAGAGGAAAGCGCAGCCTTGTTGAACATTACCAAGAGGACTGCATAATCAATGCCAAAGCAGAATTAATCAGAAATAACACAAAAGGGTTGCCTTTCGTAAACATGTTGCTGAACCAGTAAATTACAAATTAGAACATTTAACTCTTAAGCATTAAACAATATGCTGCATTAGTCACATTGAAACTTTATCAGTTGAAAAGAAATCAATATTCAAATCGCCAGTGATAATCACAAGTACAAATAGGCCATGTTTGAACCATTGAATATCAGGTATATACGGTCTAGAATTCTTTGTTGTAAAAGAGGGACAAAAATAGGATAACCGAACTCAGGATGATTGGCCCATTTCTTTCTGACGGTAATTCATTTTAGTCCTAAAAATATATGCCTACATAACATCTGGTGCAGACTGATAATAAAAATAATTGTTCCACTATTCACACTTCTTGTATATGTAAGCCAAATTGTGATCGAAAACTCAGTTTGTCTCCCATGAACTACTTAATCTCTGGTCAGTTACCATTCCATTATTTGTGTTAAAGCAATAACATAGTATATTCCACATTCCCTTGGGCCCCACCGCCACAATATCTCTACTAATCATAAAGTCTTATTTTTCAATGCCAATATAACAGATCAAGTTAAATAGACTCCATTAATCTGTCTTCTCTGGAACAATCAAAGCTCATTTTCTTTAAGACATAAATTAACAACTTTTCTCAACTACTGTTTGTTTCCTGAGGATTGTAAATAGCAAAATATATAAGCACATAAATACATACAAACATAGATAAATACTCATATAATTATATAAAAATAATTAACTAAAATATGTGTTTGTCTCGATGTACACATACAATTCAACAAGATTCGCATGTCCTGTAAACAGCTCAACTTTTTAGATTATTATTCTCACGAATAGCAAAAAAATCGATCCGAGAAATAACAATATTACAATCTACTATTAGTCGATCAGCTAAAACTAAGGATAGCCTTACACCTTTTCATCTACTTCGCTTTTCACACACACGCAGGCATTTCATGTGTGAAAATTTTGTCTTTGTGTGTTTCTTAAATACGAACCTCTCAATCAACTCTCGCCTACCTGCATTTTCTCGCCAGCCAAACACCACTTAACCAGAAAACGGACAACAATTAAAAACGACGAACTCAAAGAAACCAAACGCACGTTAACAGCCGAATTTTGACAAAAAGAAAAGAACTCGCGTCGCCGTTTCTAACTGACAGACAGCATACAAAACTACGAATAGACAAAAATAACGAGAAGAAACGGCTATAATAGAGAGAGATAGAGAGGAACCTGCACTGGCCATGTAAGAGATGGCAGCATAAACACCTTGTGTGGTCATGGCCGATGCATTTCTCTGGTTCGGTTCGGTCCTCGATGAGGGCGGATATTTGATCCCACATTTCAATGTATAATGAAATAGATATTTGATCCCACTAAAGCAATAACACATAATACTTTTCTTTTAATGGATAATTATTATTTTTCCAACTAAACAATGATGAAAATCGAAATTTAATCAAATGTACAAAAGAGTGAAAGGGAGCATGCACTTTAGGGGGATTTGATTATGAAAAATAAAATCTCACGTATTTAATACTCCCAAATTGTTATAAAAAAAATATGTCCACGATTTAGTTATAGATTAGACCACCAAGAAAGGTCATATAGAGTTTCGTTAATGAGGGCTTTTTTTTATATCAAAAGGTTACTATACAGGGGTTGATAAAAATATACTAGATAGTGTACAAAAAAATTTAAAAAATGAATAATAAAATGAAGGAAGAAACAATATAACATGACCTACTTTTTGGATAATAAGTTGAAATATTGGTTGTTGTTTTTTTCTGAAATTGGTGATTCATTTTTCCTTGTTCAACAGTATGTGAATCGTGTAATGGAACAATGAAGAGACTAAGAGAGCAAAGAACACACCGCCACCCAATCGAGTCAGTCATCGAATCAGATGTTATTATTAAATAATAAGCAATTTGATCTGCTAATCTTTTGATATGATAAAAAAAGATAGATAAAGAGTATATCAATTGTTCTCTATTTTTAAAGAGTCAAAATATATTATTTAATTTAATTTTTTTACTGTTTATCTAAAAATTTGAATTATATCTACTTTTTTATCTCATTTATTAATATTTTATTATTACGTCAAAAAATATAGAGTATTCAATTTTTTACATTAAAAATAAATATAAAATTTCTAGAAATTTAATCCATCTCTATATTTTTTTAATGTAGCAATGAAATATTAATAAATGAGATGAAAAAATATACAAAGTTCAAGTTTTTAGATAAATAGTAGTGAAATTTTGAATTAAATAATATATTTTAGCTCTTTAAAAATAGAGATAGCATTGGAGGTGCTCTAAGAAAGTGACGTCAATAAACACAAATAACTGATTGATGAAGGTGGTGATCAATGGTGGGCTCTAGCCAGTGGCAAAGCTAGAATTGTCCGGATATGAAGACGGACAAAATGAAATTTTTTTCAACAATCAATTTGATAAAAGTTTGATAAACAGAGAACAAGAGAGCCCAACGAAGTCTTTGCACATTATTAAAAAACAAGACTAGTTCTATCAACCAGTGGCATTCAGAATTCAAACATTACAAACAAAAAACCATAAGATCTATTTTTCCCTTAACCACATCATTGCAAAACCAGATAGAACAATTGCTCATATTATTGACTTAAATTGCCCTAAACTAAAAGTTGAAAATGGAAGCAACCACGTGATGTGAATTGTCATCTCTAATTACTACAATAGACCAAAACAGTTAGCCCGGTTTGTTTCAATGGAAAGGGAGGAAAAAGAAATAAAGGAAAGGAAAGGAAATTTGATTTCCTTTATTGTTTGTTTCAGTAAAAATGGATGGACAAGAATAGAAAAGAATTAAAAAGGAGGGAAATGGAGAGAAATCAAAGCCCATTTTTGTTTCTCGACAAATTGGTGAGAAATGAAGGAAAATGGCATTTCCTTTCCTTTATCTCCTTTCCTTTATGTCATTAAGGATGTCAAACAAAGGTTTAAGATCACAAAATAATCGACACTCCTAGATTCAAAAAATATTAACTGCAGAAATAGTCAAATACAACCTAACAAATAATGCAAACCTAGGTTCATAAGCCCCAATTAGATTTCACCAGATCATGTATCAACAACAAAAAGAAGCATCTTCGGTGTTCATCAGGGCAGTCAAAACCCTTAAATAAATAAAAATTTCCCCTTCTTGATTTCCAAACCTCAAAACACAGAGAATTTATAAAAAATCTCACAATCAAGTTCAAAAATGTACAGAGTAAAAAAACGTCGTTGTTTCGCCTGAGTTTAAAAAAAAAGAACAGATGGGGAGAAGAAGGTTTATAAATGTCTAGGGTTTGGAGCTTAACGTGACACATCGCCTATATTGTTTAGGGGACATTCCTGGTAGTGCATGGGGTAGATTCGTCGTCCTTGTTTTCATATGGCGTATGAAGATAGGCTTGCACGCTTGTGACTTTGCGCACGGCCGCACGGAGACGTGGGATCGCCACGACGTACCAAGTGCTAGAGATTCATGTGGTATGTCCTTATAATGGAATAAGGACCTGACACGGGGCAGTGGTCACAATCATGCTAGGTTGTTTGAGGCCCCAGCCGAGTGGCTTAGTCCCGAGTTGCCTACTCGTTCGTGCTGACTGAATGCCAGGTCAATGTAGTTCTTATCGAGATGTTTGGGGTCAACCCACCAGAGATCTAGTTGTCGATGTGGTGCGCCTGTGAGGGGTTGAGAGCAAAAAAAGTTAAAATATATTATTTTATTTTTATTTATATGTTATTTTTTAAAAAATTTATGTATTAAAAATTATTAAAAAATAAATATTTTATTAATAAAGTAGTTAAATAATATTGAAAAGTAAATAATAATTTTTTAAATTTAATGATGAACGATAAATTTATTAAAATTATTAGTTATTTTAATAATAAATTATTAAAAAAATAAATTAAATTATAGTAAAATATAGTTGAATTTAAAATTTAAAATAAATAATAAAATAAAATATTATATTTAAAAAAAAGAAGGAGATTAGTCTGTTGAGAAGGACCCAAATGGGCGATCTCTCACTGTTTTCATTAGTATCATCTTTTAGACTTATGCCAAATTAAAAAATGTTATGTTGGGCTCATATCTAACATCATTAAATGCAGAAAAATAGATAATAAATAAAGATATGGTGTTTTTAATTATGCTGATTTATAAAAGTTAGAAAACAAGTGGAAGTTTACTACTTATAAAAAGAAAAAATGGGTGAAAACTAGAAAACAAGTGGAAGCCCCGCACAAATTTGTAACTGCATGGACTCGTGCAAATACTGGCCATAGTTAGAGTTGTAAAATTGGAGTCAAAATTGAAAAATCGAATTAGAATCGAACCGATTAAAACTGATCAAATTCATAATCAAATTAAAATTAGAATCGGTCGACCAAAATCGGAGGGTTATGGTTTAGATTTCGATTCCACCCTTTTAGAAACCGTCGAACTGTCGATTCAACCGGCGGTTCTAGTTTTTTTCTTTTTTTACTTGTATTTTAATTTATCATGTATTATTAATTATTTATAATTATATTGTATAATTAAATTCGGTATTGTAACCACAGTATTCTTCCGCCACAAGTGAGAGCATCTAATAAAATTTAATGAGTTTTTTTCTAATTTTATTTAAAATTATGTGATATAATTACTAGTAGAATAGTTAATTTGTTTGAAAATTATTAACAAAAATATTTAGAATATAATGTATTATTGATAATATAGTTAATTATTAAATATAACAAAATTTATAAACAGAAAAAAAATTGACGGGATAAAATAATAGAGTAAAAACAAAATTTCAAAAAAAAAAGAGAAAACCGAACCGAAAACAAACCGGTAATTAAACCGATTAAAACCGAAACTAAATCAAATCGAATCAAATCAATATTAGACCAAACTGTAGAAACTATAATTTAATTTTGATTCTCATATTTCACAAACCGAAACTACCGATTTCAGAACCGGCAACGTCTCGGCCATTGCAAACCCCAATCTCGTTAGCCGGGGTCCCGCTCATAACTACTCTTCTACTTCCCCTCCATTTCCTCCCTCCCAACCCCTTTCCTCCCATTTCCTTTCTCCCTAAGCAAAACAAGTCTCCAAGATTCCAATTACACGCGGTACTGCGATCCGCAATTAACAATCCACGCTCCTCGTTTAGTAGCCATGCAAGAAACGGACCTCCACGACCTATCAGACGACGCCGACTACGCTGCTTCTATGCAACAAGTAATCGACCATTCACATTCCTCTTATTCTGATCCCAATCGATTCTCTTCGCGATTCTAATCAAACACTGCCTGATGCAACTGATAGCTTCCATTCGATATTGTGTTTGATCTTTTTCTGCGCTGAATTTATTGTAGGAATCTACGAGTGTGATGACCAGGAGCGATAGCAGCAAGAGAAGCTCGTCGAGTAAACCGGATGGTGCTGAGGTGGTTTATTTGAAGGATAACGTCACAATTCATCCAACGCAGTTCGCGTCTGAGCGGATTAGTGGAAGATTGAAGTTGATTAAGCAAGGCTCTTCCCTCTTTATGGTAACGGCGCTGAGGCACTGTTATATACACTGATCGGTTATGTATTTATTTGTGATTTTGACAATCTTTGTTTTAATTGTTCGTAGACGTGGATTCCGTACAAATTGCAAAGCCCGGATGCAAGGCTTTCTGAGAAAGGTTTTGTTAGTTAATTGACTTTAGTCGATTAGGAAGTTATCTTTGGGGAATTTGATCATTTATTGAGTTCGTTGTTGGTTCGTGTAGATAGGAACCTTTACACCATAAGGGCTGTGCCTTTTACGGAAGTGAGGTCAATTCGTAGACACACTCCAACTTTTGGATGGCAGTACATAATTGTTGTTTTATCGTCAGGTATGATTTTTATCTCAATTATAGTTGTATGTAGTATGATTATTTGTAGTTACATTGGATTCGAGTATGGGCTATTGTGCCAATAATGCCATTGATTTTGTGTACTTCATTGCGTTTTTGAAGTGGAGAGGTTTTTTTTGCAGGACTTGCATTTCCTCCACTCTATTTCTACAATGGAGGGGTCAAGGAGTTGCTTGCACTGTAAAGCAACATGTTTTCATAGTGAGGTTGCTTATTCCACTTATGCCATTGTCATGCTTGTAATTTTTTCTAGTTTTTGTTTTTTGTGCTTAATTTTAAGATTTGTTGTGTGCGAGGGCTGTAAAATTATCAAAGAAGATGTTATTTCTTTTAATCTTATGTGAATTACATCAAATGTCCAGGTCAGTGGAGGATGCTAATGTATTTATTGTGAATGATTTCGAAAATCCTCTGCAGGTGCGCTATCAGTTAATTTATATATTTATTTTTTTGTTTTCTTTAGATAAGTTACAACCACGTTACACTAGTTATGTTCCATATACTACTCAAAGGCAGTCTCTAATTGCAAGTATTGAAGTTAAAAGCAACATTTTTTACCACTCAGTTCTGTTACTCCTCACATCTCAAATTATCGCTCAGATATTTAAAACCTGACTTGATCTGCAAGCATCTTAGTCTTGCTTGGTAATTTCTTTGCTTGCTTTCTGCAGAGAACTTTGTCCTCTTTGGAGTCCTAGGGCTGTCTCTGTTGCAAGTGGAACACCTACATCTGTTACAATTGATAAATCTCCAGCTTATGGAAACCATGAGAGGGCTGATATTGTCACCCATGATGGAAGTTCTGGTTCGTCACAAAACATTGGGAGACAGAGGCAGAGGAGTCAAGAACCTGCTCAAGATCTCTCAATCCATGTTCTGGAAAAGTTTTCTCTTGTGACCAAATTTGCTCTGGAAACGACCTCTCAGCTGTTCCGTGAAGGTCAAAGCAATGGTTTTGGTGCTATTGCTATTGAGAGAAGAAATGACAGTCAGTCATCCATTGACGTCCCCCCAAAAGCATCCAAGGTTGCATATAAGATTCCAGTTGAAAGTCCTATACCTAAAGATCCTGTGGAGGTAAACTTGTTGTTCTGAGGTTTAAGTTGTCTATCATTGTCTAGGGTGGAAATATTTTTGATGTTTTCGTTCCTCAGGTTATGGTAAGCCTGTGTTGTTGTTTGCATGTTGCTGAAACTGAGTATTGAATATAATCTAGTCATCTGGTGTTGTGGGAACTACTTGTAATTTGGTTGAATTATTGTTGGGGTTTTGAAGTAGGAGTTGCAACAACATTTGCTTCTACCTTAAGCATGAATATTGTTGCATGCTTGTAGCGCATTTTGATGTAAAATGAATTAGATTGATGAGGGAATTGGGAGGAAACACAAGATTTTTGGAGCCTCCCATTTGAGAATTCCTATAAGAAGTGAGAACAGGTGTAATTGCCTTAATTTTATCCTGACTGATTGTTCGCCTTAGAATAATTGTGTTAATTTAGTTGGATAAACTTCAATTCGAGGACCATCTGATGCAGACCTCCATTATTTTTAAATAGAAAATTCTATGTATAAAACACCATCCCAATGAAGAAGCTGCCACAGATGTGGGGTCTTTTGAGCTTATCAATTTTAAGGAGATATAGAAGATAGCCTTGTGGGTTTTCTTAGTTCCTGGGTTCATCTCTCTCCTTGTTGGTATCTCCTTGCTATTCTTTTTACCTAGTCTTGCTGGGCAAATTATTTGTTGTAGTAAATTTGTTGGCCTTCCTTCAAGATATTTAATTATTTCACAGCACAAAATATATCTGTGTATAACTCGTTATCGCTCCTGAAGTAATACTGCCATGGAGGCATACTGTAGAAAGTGATTTGTTCAGGACTATATGCTCTTTAATCCTTTTTCTTTTTTCCTTGTTGATGATGCATGATTGTGTGCAAATTTATTCTCTGGATATAAAGCTAAACCTCTTCTTTCGCTTTTGGGCAGTTTGATAAAATAACTCTTGTTTGGGGACAACCACGACAGCCACCCTTGGGTTCTGACGAGGTATGATCTCCCTTATCTGAAGAAAAAAGTTTGCCACTGAATCAATCATGAACAGTTTTAGGGGTATTAAGAATTTCCTTGGAAGAATTGTAATTTTGACTGTTTAATATTCTTTTGTTTTGGTAGTCAATTTTATTATTGTTTCAAAATATCTGATTCAGCATTATTTTGTATTTCTTTTGTATATGATGTATTGTGATTCTTGATATTTGATGTTCTTCACGTATCATCAGTGTTATGTTGCTTTGACAAAAGGAACAGCACTCTCAATTTTCTCCTCCTCAAATTTTAATGATGAAACGTTACTAACAGCATAATGTTCATGCTGTGAGACCATGGACTACAGATCTCACTGAGAGACTAATGATGTGTCTTTTCCGACAACGAATTTTATCTTAACGCTATCCTAGGCCTAACATCTGGAAGGAATCTTAGCTATTGGATTTCTCTGATTTTCAATAGTTTGTCCTTAAATTTGCATTTTCAGCGGGCCACTTTTTTGGATTCTGAAGGACGAGTAATGGATTCAAAAGCTTTGAGAAAGAGAATTTTCTATGGAGGAGTTGAGCACAATTTACGGAAAGAGGTATGTTCTTCATACCGTTTTAAAGTTCATTCTGCCAAGACAGTATGTGCCAAACTGTTGGTCTCAGTATGTTTTTATTTTAACTTCTCTGTTATGGTATATAGGTATGGCCGTTTTTGTTGGGATATTATGCATATGATTCAACATATGCAGAGAGGGATTATCTTAGGTCCGAGAAAAAAATGGAGTACATGACCATAAAACAACAGTGGCAGGTTCGCTGTTTTATATTTTTCAGTAATTAATAGTATTCGCTCTTCTTCTTAATTCCCTTTCTGAGATAGGATTATTCGATTGTTCATTTCTTTGAAGAAACTTTTATTTTCAAGTTTTGATATATTCGTATCTCCTTGTTTTCTCCTGTAGAGTATCTCTTCCGAGCAGGCAAAGAGATTTACAAAATTTAGGGAAAGAAAAGGCCTTATAGAAAAAGATGTGGTAAGCATCAAGATTTAACATTTTACTTGGTTCGAGTAATTAGTCAAAGAAGTCTATAAACTATAATTTAATTTGTTTTTTTTTAATTTTTTTCTTATCTTATTTGAAGGTGAGAACTGACAGATCAGTATCATTTTATGATGGGGACGACAATCCAAACGTGGATACCTTACGCGACATTCTCCTAACATATTCCTTTTATAACTTCGATCTCGGCTACTGTCAGGTAATTACTATTATTATGCATCAACTTATATAGTGGATATGCAATTGATTCAAAATTATGACGAGTCACTGTTAGACTATATATGTTGTTTATTCTTTACAAGTGATTTGGAATATTTGCTCATCTTATAGGGAATGAGTGATTTACTATCCCCTATATTTTTCATCATGGAGGATGAATCAGAATCGTTCTGGTGTTTTGTGGCATTGATGGAACGTCTTGGACCCAATTTTAATCGGGACCAGAATGGCATGCACTCCCAACTCTTTGCATTATCTAAGGTCTCTTTCTTGATCGATCTATCTTTTCTTTACAAATTTAAATGCTTTTGGGTTGGTAAATTAATGATCTCCCTCTTACTTTCGATATGAAGCTGAAACAACTCTTGCACTTGATCTCCCTGTTGCAGCTGGTGGAGTTACTAGATAATCCATTGCATAACTATTTCAAGCAGAGTGATTGCTTGAACTACTTCTTTTGTTTCCGCTGGGTTCTGATACAATTTAAAAGGTGTGATTCTCGAGTAATCATTATTTTTTCTCTTTTCAGGATGAATGAGTTTCAAGTGATGTCACTACCAGAGCATTTTCATTTTCAGTTTCTCTAACATTTAAAAGCATTGTGTGTTTGCTCTATATTTTGTCGGCACAAAATGATGCTGGACTAATTATGAGTTCAGTTTATAAATCAAATTAAGGGCCTGTTCATAACGTAATTTGGTGAGATGAATTTTCATTTACCCTTTCTACAATCACTGAATAGTCTGAATTACACTACTTTAAATAGTCCTGGTGAGAACCTATGAGACTGGGGAATAATTTCAGTTAACTGTTGACATATACTAGTGCGTTTCAGTGGTGATTGTGTCTCTACATATACAATGCAAGGTCCTTGTAGTTACATTCTTAGTGATTCATGATGCATTTCTGAGACCCTAAAAAAGAAAACAGTGATATGATGGTGATAAATAGCATAAATTCTACTTTTCGCATCATGAATTTTCTTTTCTTTATGTTTCAGGGAATTTGAATATGAGAAAACAATGCGGTTATGGGAAGTTTCATGGACACATTATTTGTCTGAGCACCTTCACCTGTATGTGTGCGTGGCAATCCTGAAGCGATATCGCAGCAAGATAATAGGGGAACAGATGGACTTTGACACACTATTGAAATTCATTAATGAGTTGAGTGGCCA
>CAODLS010563415.1:0-17122 GCA_948243855.1 Flueggea neowawraea | reverse complement strand
TGGGTCTATTTTGTCTTTTGGGAGTTTGATTATTTTGATATATTTTTACGATTTCATTTTGTATACTTATGGCATAGTTATATATATATGATTTCAGTACAAAATGTTTTATTATTTATGTAAATGTTTTGATAACGATTTTTATCGAATAAATTGGGTAGAGTTTCTGTACTCCGAGGCTTATGCGAGTCGGGCCGGACTCCCATAGACGGTTCGCCTCGTACGCCCGTCATGACCGATTTGGGTCGTGACAGAAAGATTTCTTAAAAAATTATTCTTGATCATTAGTTCTATACTAAAAGCCACTTTAAAATCAAACGATGTTGGTATGAATGACTAATGATGTATTGTCAATCTTATCATATCATAAAAATATAACTAATAAGGAATTTTTGTAATCAATTTTTAATTTCTTTATGTCAATACTATATGAATGAGTTTTACATACAAAAATTTTGCTTGAAATATTTAAGTTATAACAAGTTCTTGGAATATAAGATTATAATAATTTCTCAATAATAGCATGTCATTCTAGCTGCATAAAAATTACAATATCTAACAAAATATGTTTATAGTATAATTCTAGTTATAAATCAATTAATTCAAATATGAGAATTTATTTACCTTCAAACTCTCTCTCTCTTATATATATGCTCGTGCGTGCGCGTGCACACACACACACACACACATATATGTTTGTATGTATGTATAAGACACACACACACACACATCTGGGTAATGGATAACGTGCACGGGTATAGATATTATCTAATAGGTAATGGCAATTCATGCCCCACCTATATCCGCACAGTAAAATGTCGGTATTACCTGTACCCGTACTACTCGCTTTGATTGGGTACGGATAGAGTCGGTATTCGTCAAGTAGGTATAAATTGTCATCCCTAGTCATAAATCATATTTGTTATAGTGTTTGTGTTTATAGTGTAATTCAGGCTTGGGTCTAGTAGACCAGGCCAAAATATATTGATAAGTTGAGCCTCAAGAGAAGACCATGCTACCGGCCCAATCATCAGTCCAAATACTAGTCTAGAGGACACAACCTAGGTTTAGAAACATAATTCAAGTCAGCTATGCTAAAAGGAAATCATTTGTAGTATATGGCAAGTCTGCGAGTAATGCTTGGAGATAGTAGAGAAGAGGACAATAGTTCAATCACTGCAAATCAGGACGAAAAGAGAAAACAAACCAAAAAGGAAAAAAAGATGGCATGGTCATCTCAGATTGGTATAGAGAAAGAAAGTCAAAAATACTGATTGCCGCAAATCAGACTTGAAGAAGGAGAGTCAATTTTGCCAGAGTACAGTAGAGCAAGAAACGAAGGAATCAATGGAACCAGGATTAAATGATGAATCAAGAGCAAATTTTAGAAGAGGTATGTGAGTCACCCTGAAGCAGTATAAATAGACACAGAAGACACAAAGAAAAATACCTTCAACTCATCACTCAAATCAACCCCTATATAAACATGAGTCTCAAACTCTGTTTTCATTAGTGTCTAGGCTATTGTTTTCAGTTTTCATTAGTGTCCTCAGTCTTCAATTATTTTTCAATTTTAGTATCATCAGTAGCTGAACCTTTTTCAATTTTTTTGTAATTGCTTCATCATTGTCTTATCTTACTATTGTTCTTAAAGAAACAAGGGACCGAAGTTGATGATTTATGTTCTTTGATCATCACCAATTGTCTGAATAAGAAGTTAGATTTCTTAAGTGCAAATATCGTTCAATTCTTATTCAATCACACTCATTCATGATTTAGGAAAACTTCAAATTCCTTGGAACGCTTACGCAATTCTGAGTCAAAGGGCAGTATTGTCCTTTTAGCTTTCTTAAAAAAAATTAAGGGAACAGTTTGATATAAATTCATGTCTAATTGTATAGATGATAGTATTGTTCAAGTATGGGCTTAGTGTTTTACTTATTATAGGAGTTCTATTGGGTAGGGAGATTGTTAAAGATACTTAATTCTCTTGTCTTATAGATTTTGTGATTTCCAGATTAAGATAGAATTGAATCTGTATGAGATTTGTGGCAAGTGTATAAGCTTGACAGTCTTGGAGGTGGTGTATAGAATTTAGGAAAATTCTTATCTACACTGGGTATATGGCCCCGCTCATACACTATACATGTCATTTTTTGATTTGTGTGGTGCATGAGTGGGGTCATACATTATGTTGAATCCGTGACATACATACACACAACGGAAATAAAAAAATTTTGTCAACGAATTCCACCAAGGATCCAAGTGATACGATAAAACCGACTAAGGAATATATGTTTACCTCTAATTTCAAAAGCAAGAATGAGAAGATGCTAATTGATTTGAGTCACAGGCACTGCAGGATGCAAACTCCCTCTAGTGGTATCCACACGAACTAAACTGTAAATGTGTGTTAGCACTGATTTTGTAGGACACTCTCAAATAATGCCTTGAAACTATTTTTCTCTCTTTAGGTGGTATGGATCCAAGCAATACGATAAAACCGACTAAGGAATATATGTTACCTCTAATTTCAAAAGCAAGAATGAGAAGATGCTAATTGATTTGAGTCACAGGCGCTGTAGGATGCGAATTCCCTCTAGTGGTATCCACACGAACTAAACTGTAAAGGTGTGTTAGCACTGATTTTTTAGGACACTCTCAAATAATACCTTGCAACTATTTTTCTCTCTTTAGGTGGTATGGATGGCAAAGAGTGATGAGAGTGTGCTAAGAGGCTTATTTATAAGCTTTAGTAAACCTTAATCCTAGTCTCACCAAAAGACTAAGTCTTGTCCCACAAAAATTCCTTTATCCTAGTCTAACAAGGATAAACCACCTAGAGATTTTCTATTAATTACTATATATATAAATTTGGCCCTTTACATATTTCAATAAATAAAAAATTCGGTCCACAATATTTATAAATATTAATTGCCACGTTGACCAAGTCAAATCCCTTCTTTGTTGACTAAGTCAAAGAAACTATTTCTTTTGTTGACTAAGTCAAACAAACTAATTTGACTAGGCCAAACGAATTTTAATTTGTTTTAAAACTATTATAAAACAAATTATTTCATCATATTTTTTAAAACAACTAACTAATTAATTGTATTTAAAATGTTCGCATAAAATAATAGCAAGATATATCACAAAATATATAGGAGAGTTTGTTCTAGTGTATGACTCTGTAGATCCACTCAATATTGGCAGTAGGCCTAAAAAATCATTTAGGCCCATAAGTCACAAGGGGGCTCTAGCAAGTCATTATGACTACCTAACATGAGCGAATTTGATGACTCGACAAAACCTAGTGCATAGTTCGATATTTAGTCATTTTGTCACGCGATACTTCGATTAAGCATAAAGTATGGATCCCGTCATCTTTATATAGGTTAACCAAACATTTCTTGATTTCCAAGTAGACTAACTAAAAAAAAATGATATTTATAACCCCTATCAATTTTATTTGAGCACAGTCATATATTTCATCAGTCCTACTTGTCAAGTGGTCAAGAGATATCTCACTCAAATAAGAGCGGGACAAATTCCTTCACTGTCACTCACATTCCTCCACATGATTTACCATATGTCCAACTATAACTTGTATTACCATCCTGTTACAGACGATGTTAAACTATATCAAAACATAAAACTTCTCATGTAGGAATCCATGGTGAAATCAGGTTGAAGGACTCAAATATCACTACTGCGATGAGAAGTACTGATGACATGTTCCATTTAGTATTTCTTATAATGGGTCAGTCCAATATGATGTTCCCAACATATATCTATGTTCTAAGTGACATCTCATATCCATGACCAGTAAAACATGATCACCTCTTAACTTGCATACTAGTCTTGACTTATTATCATTCCCATAATAATGAACAACCAGGGACTATTTAGAATAGTATTTTTTTATCTTAAAGTTTTACTATCAAGTCACGCACTTGATGGCATAAGGAAGAATGAACTGTTTATGGATACTTTTATCAAGTTATTGCATTACAAAATAACATGATAATTTATATATGCCGAAATAAAAAGCCTCATATTTATTAAATAACAATATAAATGACAATGTGTTGAGTTTGGTTTTAATGATGATGAATGTAAAGCATCCATAAAAGAAGTTCAAAGTTGCTGACTTGCTGATATCTGGCCATAAAGCACTTTAAGAGTCATCAAAGCACGTTGATATATGCAAAGTTGGTTCTTACGTACGAAGAAACATAACTGAGCAAAACACATAGATGAGAAGCATATCTCACTGGAATTAATCTTTGCTTATCTACACATGCAGAATATTGTACTACACACATTGATGTGGGTTCAACCTGATGAAAAAGAAACTATGCCAAGTCAGAGGAACGTTGGCTGGCAAGCAAGGTGCATAGAAGAGAAAAGGTACAATCTTTGAATAGAGATCTATGCACGTAGCAGATGATTTTTACACATGTAGATGAGATGCAGATGCAGACAAAGCCAAGACGCTCCTCAGGATTCAAATTTGAATATTCTCTGATACATGTGCAGACCGAATGTGTAATCTTGCAATGACATTCAACTACGCAAGTAGAAGAGAGTGCAACGTACGTACACAAGGATGAGCTGGACTATCTGACAAATCTGAGACGCTCCTCCGGAATTCAAATTTGAATATTCCTTGATACATCACGTGAAGAATCAAAGGTGCAATCTTGAAGATCAAACGACAACACATGTAGACCGAGGAAAAACGCATGTAGCAAGCCACTGGGTGAAAAATTGCATATTTTGGAATTCAGATCAATGTATGCAGAACGTGGTACAAAGAACATAAATCATGAGTTTACTCACATAGAAGAGAAGCAAAGCACGTAGATGTTGATCCATTCAAAGCCGAGACCACTGGAGTTCTTGCAATGCATGTAGACTTGCTATCAATGCATGCAGAACTCAGATGGAACAAGGTACTATGCACATAGATGGTATCTACGCACGTAGAAGGTAGTGATGTCATTACTGGATAGAATTTCTGTCTATTTCACAACGGCTACTTCGAGGCTCCAACGGTTATATTTTTACAAATAGCTATAAATAGACGCCTCATAACAGAATGAAAGACATAGAATAACAAGAGATACCTTTACTAAGACTTGCTATTTATTCTATCTCACTTTTCTATATTTGTAACCCATTTGAGCTATTTAGTTGCTATCATATTTCTGGATTTGTGTAAACTTAAATCTTCTATACTTCTGGGTTGATTTTGTATCAAACAATGTTGTTTGCTTGAGGTAGATATGTTTCCTTGTTGAGCCTTAAAAAACAAGAGTGGTTGCTAGTGAGCCTTAGAAAACTAGTGGAACTGTTTGCTAGTTAAACCCGCAAAAACTAGTAGTTTGATTTGCTAGTTGATCCCGCAAAAACTATAGATTTGGTTTGCTTGTTTGTCCTAAAAACAAGTGGTTTAAGTTTCCTAGTTGAGCCCACAAAAACTATGGATTCAGTTTTCTTGTTGAGTCCGCAAAAGCAATTGTGTAACGGTTTTCTTTTTGAGCCCGTAAAAACAAGTGTCTAACAGTTTTCTTGTTGAGCCCGTAAAAACAAGGTGTAACGGTTTCTCTCCCCTCAGAAAGGAGGAAGATAGTTGACTGAAATTTTCTAGTGGATCTAGAGGAGTGGACGTAAGCTAAGATGATCAAACTACTATAAATCTAGGCTTTAATTTTCTCTCTCCCTTACTCTCTCTACTTTACTTATATTTGTTTCATATTGTTTGTGATTTAGTTGTTTTGTTGTTTTTGCATTTAACTCTTATTTTGTTGGTAAAAGAATTTTGTTCTTTGCTTTTATTTGCAAAATTTTTTCAACAAAATTTTAAAATCTTTAAAACTCTAATTCACCCCCCTCTTGGAGTGGCATTCAATTTCTCATTAGGACTAAAACCGTTGTTTACAAGTAGATCATCCCTTTTTACGAAATATAAAAATACAAGTTGTATGTATGTGTGTGTGTTGAGGGGGAGGGGTGAGCATGCTCGTGTATATGTAATTGTGGTCATGATTATGACAATTTCCCACTCCTTTAAGAGTTTCGTCTTGAAATTCAGTACGTGCATCCAGGAACAAAGAAAGATAAAATCTTCTCATGTTCTCATTTGTTTCCTATGTCGCTTCTTCTTTAGAATGATTCCTCCACAACACTTTAACTAAAGGAATGGTTCAATTCCATAGTTGTTTGAACTTGTAATCAAGAATTTATATTGGTTTCTCAATATAGCTTAGATTTTCTTTGATGTCTATCGGCTCGTTCTGAAACACGTTTAAAGATCTATACTAACATGGAAAACATCATAAATCCATGATAGCTCTGGCGGTAAAGTTAAGTGATAAGCAAATGGATCGATTCGCTCAAATATTTCGTAAGGACTAATGTATATTCTTTGAGTTTATAAAATATTATAATATTTACGATTTAAATATGTATTTTTTTATAATATATATATATATGTAAATATTATTATTGATTTCAATTCTATAGCAAATATAAACCAAAACAGATAATTATAGGAATCAAATTTCGATTTCGTACTAAACTAAATAGATTTGATAACAATCATTCCAATTCTAATTCTTACTATTCTTATTTCCTATGTAATAAACTATGATTTTGATTCTTATAAACTTTTAAACTCAGCGACCTATTTATATTAACATGCTTATCTTAAAGATAGAATGTTTCAGAAATTAGTAATGAATTAACTTTTTTATTGTCCATTTCTTTCAGAAGAATATATTTACTCAAATGTTTAACTTTTTTTTTTCACAAAAAAAAATAGCCGAAGACGACCAGTCGTAGCAGACAGTTGCTGAACATTAACATGTAAATAATACTTACCATTATAGAATGTTCATTTACTCGGCAATTAACTACTAAAAAAGTGTTACTACAACATATACTAGGAGCCAGCGTTTAGTCGATGGCGGACCCTTGCAGTGTTACTCAAATGTTTGACTCTTAAGTAAACAATCGCCAAACTCCAGATTTAAAAAAAAAATAGTTGCCAAACAAGCCGTATCATGTTACATGTCTAATCTAGTTCATACGTTAAAAAGTTTGGGACACTCGGTCAAAAGCATAGTCTTTGACCGAGTCTTTTTCATTTTGCGAGTTTCCCTTTTGAAAGTGGTATTACCAATGTTCTCCCAACATACCAAACATACCTGTCACGTGGATTTTGACCAATTTTAAGTTCTTTTTTTCTCTAAAAAAGATAACGAAAAAGATTCAACATATAATATATAGTAAATATTAAAAACAAATATATTAATTATTTTTATTTTTTATTAATTTTTATAAAGAGCTATATATTATTTATTATCAACTAAATTCTACGCTTTTTGAATATGTCCAAAAACCATTATCATGTAGATTCTTCTTAACAAAATGAGTGTTTTTTAGTAAATTAGACTAATAATTTATAGATTGAATATTATAATGATAAATATGAACAAGAAGAAGATCACTTTCAAATATATATATATACATATACTCAACTATGATATTATACAATAAGAGAATGTCTTACTTATTTTAAGAGTAAATTTACGAATTTATTATTTATTTTTATCATTTATTATTTTTTAATTTAAAAATAAATATTAAATTTTAAAAATTAAGTTACATTATTTATTAAATTTAAAAATGAAGTAAGTCGGAGTTAGGCAGAGGCTAACCTATACAATATACTGCCAAGTCACCCTAGCTAGCCTTGGCTCACTGAATCTCTGACCATATTAGGCTACTGTAACTCATTATTTTTAAAGTTGTTTCGCAAAATGCATGCTTAATATTTTTATTGTTATTTTATTAAAGTCTTCAGTTTCTAGTCTCTCAGTTTTTTTATCTGTTACTCATGTGCTACTTTAAGAGTCTCCGAGACGTCTACTCAGCTTTCTACTAAACACAATTTTATTTTAATCACGTTGGAGTAAATTTGATCATTGGATCAAAACGATTCAACGGTCAGATTTTTATTTTTAAACAAAATTGATTTGTCAGGCGCGATGTCAGTGGACCCCGCGTCTGACAATGTAGTCCGTCCTCCCGTAGGAGAACGGACTGCCTCGCATTCCGGTCTGAGGGGCTAAAAACAGTAGCCTTATTTCTAGCCCCGTTGTTGACAGCCTTATACCTGTCTTCGAACCACCCAAATTAATCATCCTTAGTTCCAAACTATTGAGTCATCCTGCACCTAAAACCATCGAGCCACTTCCATTTTTGACACATGAACAACCGGAATAAGCCAAACCAACATAAATTATAAAAAGGTTACCTCAAATATTAATTTTTATAACAGCAAATTTTTTTCGCTTTTATCTAAACTTTAAAAACAAATAATTTTATTGCAATTTTTCATATCAACCAAGAGGTGAACAAATTCTTAAAATCATTTCCACAAAATATTTTGCAAAAAATTATTTTCTGCCAAACATATCGAGCCTTAAAATTAGATTTTACTTTCATGTGTGAAAAGAAGCTTTAAAATGTAAATTATATAACCGTATTGACATGGAATATATTCTGTGCTGATGCAAAAGGCCTACTTGCTAGTCCCGATCCATCAGTCCAAATTTATTTTAGAATCAGGCAATTACATGTTTTCTAATTAAAGTTTTAAAAGATATGTCGCCCCCTTTTATTATTGAGTGTACCGACCCAATTTTTATATTTGTGAGTATAACAAGAATTTAAAACGTAAATTGCATAACTTCACAAAAAAATAACAGTTAAATACCATTTGAATACCGGTTGAACACTATAATACTAGTTAAATACCATATAAATATCGACTGAATATCACAATAATATTTATAAATATAAAAATAAAAATTGAAAATCAATTGGATCTCGGTTGAAAAGTAATTGAAAACAAAAATATTCCGATAGTATTCGATTGGTATTCAAATAATTTTTAAAATAGCATTCAATTGGTGTTCAAAAATTTTTCAAAAAAGTATAGCCGATATTCAAGCAGTTTTCAGATAGTATTAAATAATAATTCAATTAGTTTTCAAATGGTATTTAATAGGTATTCAACAAAAATATTCAAAAAGTATTCAATTGGTATTCATCTAATTTTCAATGGCATTCAATAGATATTTATCAAGTAATTAAAAAGTATTTAACATGTTTACAAATAAGTTTTTAAAAAAATTCAATAAGTTTTCAAAGTCTTCAACTGGTTTTCAATCATTATTTGGGGAGCAAATGGGACATTCTTTGAGTTCAAGGGCTTGCTAAGGAAAAAGAAAAAGTTGAGAGATTAGTAATGAGTTAAGAAAATTTTTAAGGTCTACTAAAAACATTGTCGGTTCTAATGTGAGTGGTACTCCAAGAGAGGGGTGAATTGAAATTTTAAAAATTTTAAAACTTTGTTGAAAATTTTTTGTAAATCAAAGTAAGTAACAAAGTTCTTTTACAAACAAAATCGAAGTTAAATGCAGAAGTAATAAAAATATCAATTAACAAATAAGATAAAGCAATTGTAAAGCAAAGTAAAGAGAGTAAGAGAGAGAGAACAAATCCAATTTATAGTGGTTCGGTCTTTCTTGACTTACGTCCACTCCTTGAGAATCCTCTCAAGAATTTCAATCCATTAACTCCTTACTTGCGGGTGGAGGAAAACCGTTTACAGCATTTGCTTTTGCGGGGTCAACAAGCAAACCGTTACACCTTGTTTTAAGGACAAAACAAGCAAACCAAACCACTAGTTTTTACGGGCTCAACTAGCAAACCGTATTCCTAGTTTTTACGGCTCGACTAGAAAATCGTATCCACTTGTTTTCAGGACAAAACAAGCAACCAAACTACTAGTTTTTGTGGGTTCAGCTGGCAAAATGTTTCCCTAGTTTTTACGGGTTCAACTATAAAATTGTTACCACTTGTTTTCAGGACAAAACAAACAAACTAAACCTCTAGTTTTTTGCAGGCTTAACTAGAAAACTGAACCACTAATTTTCTAAGGCTCACTAACAACTACTCCTATTTTTCTAAGGCTCAATAAGGAAATCTATCTATCCCAAGCAAAGAACCTTGCTTGTTACAAATTAAACCCTTGATATGAGAATCAAGCTCAACCCAAACCTAGTAGTAAATGCAAGTTAATAGCTCAAATGGGTTAAAAAGGTAGAAATGAGAGAGAAAATAAATAGCAAGTTTTAACAAAGGTCTCTCTCTTTTCTCTTGTGATCTGGGACGTCTATTTATAATCACTTGGAAGAATATAGCCGTTGGAAGCTTCAAAGTAGCCATTGTAAGATAATAGAAAATTCTGTTTTAAATGACATCACCGTCACCAACATGTGTTATTAATATTAACACTTGTTCCTCAGATACACCATCAAATATCAGAGTGCATTGTAGACCGTTCCACGTGCATTGTCTAAGTTTTAGTATCTACCGCTTTGTGAAAGCCTTCATCTGCACTATAAACAGCAAACAATGTGCGTTGATCGTTCTATCTGCGTGCTTTGTAGCTTCATCTGCTTGCGTTGTTCTTAGTTCTAGACTATGCATTTTCACCTAGATACTCATCAACGTGTTTTGTTCATTCTACTACACACTTTGTTGTCTTCAAAGTTTACACCTTTGATTCTGACATCACATTGTTCGAGAAATATCCAAATTCAAATCCTGAAGAGCGTCTCAACTTTGTCGTCATCTAAACCTCATCAACGTGCATTGTGTTACCCATCTGTGTGCGTTGAGATTCTCATTAAAGTTTGCATCTTTAATCCATCTATGCGTGTTGTTACAATGCTCAGATCATTAGACAACGTGCGTTACACCTCATCTGTGTGTCTTGTTCTTACTTCTGCGTGCTTAGATCAATGGCTGACACTTTCTGCTTCCAGGTTCCATACGTCTACGTGTGTTATGCAACTCTTGCGTGTGCAGTTGCTAGTTTTGTGTGCAACAACGTGTGAAAATCAACTTGTACGTGCGTTGTAGCCACGAATCACAGAGTCTGCAACTTTGCACCTTTTTCATAGATGTTTTGTGCACATCATCATCAAAACCAAAGTCAACATCTACTTTATAATGTTGTAAAATGTTAAGGACTGAAACAATATTTTGCAAAGAACAAATATTTGTCTTCTTCATCGGGTTGTAGCTAAGGTTTTAGAAATCTTAGCTGTCGCCCAATCCTTTTAACAAATCAAATCTGATGGCATGACTATGTTAGTGATATGCTCTAACCTAATTATATGAACATTGTCATTTGTATTGTTAATATATTATGCATTTCATTTTTATATTATCATGTTATTTTCAATAACGTTATAACTTGATAAGAGTATCCACGAATAGTTAATTCTGCCTTATGTCATCAAATGTGTGACTTGATAAAAAAAATCTTAAGGTGAAAGAATATTATTCTAAATAATCCCTAATCATTTGTTATCATTGGAATTATAATGGAGTAAGAATAGTATGTATTTTGAGGGATGGTCACATTTTACTGACCATGGACATGAGATGTCACTCAAAATAGAAATACATGTTCAGATGTCACCCACTATGAGAAATACTACATGGATTATATCATCAATATTTCTCATCGCAACAGTGATATTTGAGTCTTTTGACTTGAATTCACCATAGATTCCTATTAGAGGAACTTCATGTCTTCATATAGTTCACCATAATCTTTAACAGGATGATAATACAAACTATAATTGGGCATGTGGTAAATCATGTGGAGGAATGTGAGTGACAGTGAAGGAATTTTTTTCGCTCTTATTTGAGTGAGATATCTCTTGGCCATTTGATAAGTAGGACTGATAAAATGCATGACCATGCTAGAATGAGATTGACAAGGGTTATCAATATCATTTGTTTAATCAGTCTACTTAAGAATCAAGAAATGTTTGATTAAACTTTATAAAAATAACATGATCAATGTTTTATGCTTAATTAAGATATCGTATGGTAAAAGGACTAAATATCATATTGTGGATTAGGTTTTGTCAAGTTATCGAATTCGCTCAAGTTAGATAGTTATAACGTCTTGCTAAAGACCGCTTATGATTCATGGGCTTAGAATGTGGTTTGAGCCTACTGTCAATGTTAAGCAAACCTATAAGAGTCATACACTAGAAGAGCTATAGTGGGATGCAAATTAGCACTCTCTTCATCTCGTTAATTATTTGTATGTCTTATTAAATTAGTTGTATTTTAAATGACGTATTAGATTAGGTAGACAGTTTAATTTTGAGTAGTTTAAAATTAAAAAAGATCTTATCCTACAAGATAGGACTAGGGTTAAGTGGTTTTACAGGATTAAGCTGCTATTATAAATAGAGTCATTAAGTCCAAAAACATGAAGATGTTTTGAGAGCCATTGAAATCAAGAGAGAGAAAATTGCTAGGTCTTGGAGAGTATACTCTAAACAGGTACTAACACAACAATCCCATTAGGCAGCTTGTTCATGTGGATTCTAGTAGAAGGCATTTGCAAACTGCATCATCTAGGACTTGAGCGCAACAATATCCTCACGTTCTGTACTACAAATTAATGAGTTAAAGTCGTCCTCCCTAATTATTTATATTGAATTGCATGGATCCTGGTGGAATTCGTAGAAAAAAAACTTTTATTTCTGCTACGTGTATGTGTCTCGAATTCCAACAGATTGGTGGCAAACGGAGAAGAGGACGTCGACAAACTTCAACAAAGACAATAAGCACGAATGACAACGTCAACAGCAAGCACGAAGGCAAAGACAATGACAGTTGGAAGGACGATGGTTAAGATAGATAATGAAGACAATTGCATCTCTAGCGGAGAAGACGAACAGATAGCAGACGATGGAATGGCAAAGACTGCAATTAACAGTGAAGGAGAGCGAGACGAACGATGGTCCAGATGCTTCGTCTTGGACGATGACATGAGCGGCGGCAACGAGGAGACTGAAACGATGTCGAAGAACGAAACACGTAATGGTAGTAGAGGCAGCGGTTCAACATGATCTCTCAAACTGATTTTGCCTCTCTGTTTTTTTTTTTAATGTAGATCTGATTTTTGTTTAAAATAATTTAAGCTGAAATATATATAGCAAAGAAGAAACCAGAGAAATGCAAAAATAACAAACTTCAAACTGTTATGAAATTAAAAATTGCGCTATGGATTAGTAATAGGAATAGTGCCGGTCCATTCACAAATAGCAATAATTTTTGCTGTTAGTTGTGTAATTAAGTCTTTTAAAGAATACTAAGAAGGGTATGCCTATGTTCAAAGCAGACTCTCTAGTCAAACTTTTGTCCTTGGGGGTTCTCCATTCCATATTATGAACGACACATACCCTATGTCGTCATCGCCAAATGATGGTGTAGTATACCCACATCATGCACACAAGAGTAGTTCAATTAATAAATAAATAAAAATTTATATTCTAAATTTTGAATTTAAATCTCATGAATAACAATTGTAGAAAATAAAAAATATATCTATAGTATGCAAAGAAAAGCATATCACATATATGAAGTGTTAATTTCACGTTATTATTTGAGTGAAGATACTAGAATTTTTTATTTTTTTGTTATATTTTAAATGTGAGATTCTATGCCAACTCTTATTTTAGGAATAAGCAAAATTATCATTGGTCAAAGAAATAATTTTTTTTCAATGAAATATTCATACTCACTTATCTATCAATCCAATTAAATTGACCAAATATACAAGCAACACCAAATTTTGATGGACTCAGTTAAGCTTATCCCAACAAAAAGTGGTGGAAAAGATGTTATTATATGTTTATTTAGGAAACAATCAATTACACAACACAATCTTAGTTGGGAAACAATAAATCACTTAATTTCCAATCCGCCCAATTTTCCTCAACGTAGTGCCAAGGAATTGGCTAGACCAATTATTCAAAGACGAATTTCTCAGTTGAAAATGTTGAAATCACTTTCCCAAACTTTTTGTCTCCATTTCCAACACAAGAAAGAAAAAAATAGGTAATGGGTGGGAACGCAAGAAAGACCAGAACGAAGAATTTGGAGGCAGAGCTACAGAGCCTGTCAAAGGGTAAAGTAAGTCAGTAAACTTGTTTTTGGTTTTCCTCTGAATGGGACCTCTCCTTGGACTGAATTCTATGATTCACTATCTCAGGTTTTGGAGCCATCGCTAAGTACCAACCAAGCCAAATTGGTCCCAGTCTTTGAAATACAACACAATTACACCAATTGCCAAATATCAATTACCAAGATCGCTCCTTCATTCAGTTTCTTTTAAACTACCAATTATCTATAAGATAAGCTCTTCCCCAATTGCTTAACATCGGGTACAAAAAGTAGAAACGTGAATTTTAATAATTGTTTAAGAAATATGTGTTATCGTTTTGTAAAAGAAAACAAGATTCTAATATTTTTTATTTGAATAATATAATTAATTCAAATAAAAAATTGTAATGTACCCATGACAATGAGAGGTAATTTGACTAGTAAGCAAGCAATTGTTTTCACCAAGTTTGGAGTTCAAATTTTATAAGAAGCAATTATCAAAACAAAAAAGAAAAAGAAAAAGAAAAGGAGTAATGTATGTCATCACTTGCATGCAATTTTTAATATAATAATATAATTATAGAATACACGATTATAATATAATTGATAAAAATTTCATGTTTGTTGTATTTATATCATGTCTAACTATGTGTAACATGTAACTTTTTTTATTATAAAAAAAAGAAGAAGATGTAACTAGTTGTGAAAAATTCTACTAGGTGTGATCATACGAGTCTTATTCTGCCTTGAAATATTTGTTTTAAGCTACAACTAGATTTGACAGAAGTCAAACCTACGTCACCGTGAAACCACCACAAAACCGAAGATAAGAAACTTGAACCAAGACACTCCATGGGTTTTGAACGAATTACGCACAAGGTTGAGAGTACCTCACCGCAAGACTATAGCCTGCCTGCAGTGGTGCCTAATATGTAAATAAAATGATAAGATTTGATGTACAACATGAATTATTGCCCCTCAATGTCACCATGCCCATGTCCAACGTGAATGTCTAAGATTGTAAAATGAACAGAGGCATCGGGCGCATATTACACCTGCAATCTCAAGAGAACCTACTGGAGGGGCCCTTTTGGAATTTAGGTATCTTGGAGATAACACAGGTGGATGGGTAGGAGCAATTTCCTGTCGACAGGGAACATAACACAAGAGATCAATTATATTAAGTTGACCAGAAAAAAAGATCAATTATATCAATAAGAGTTATGTCAAAAAGAAATTATATTGACAAGAGAATATCCTCCGATCAATAGACTATAAAGAGCACTGTTCTTTCTACTACTCCATCATTATATTTATACCGACTAAAAATCTCTCTCTTTGGACGGCAATTTTAATCTCTCTCTCTCTCTCTCTCTCTGTGACACACATCACCGCCTTTCTCACTTGTACGCTTTTCCCAACCACCGTTTACCATCTCTAAAACCAAATCAGAAGCAATTCCAATTACAAATGATTTCTAACATATAATTAATTACAAACAATTTCTGAAAGAGTATAAAAAGGATACTTACTGACAGTATTAATGGTGGAAACAGATCAAGGATTGCCTACTTACCTTAAAAACCAGTAAGTAAAGCAGGTTGGTAGAATTAATGCAAATCTCTACGGTTGAACCACGTGCTCCACAGAAATGAGAACAATCGATTGATTTGCAGTCTAAAAGCCTCCTTAAGACCGAACTAACTGGAGAAGAAGAGTTGTCTCCATCTTAATTGGGAATTGGATTTAATTGGGTTTGCTCGGCCCATTAAGAAGCCCACAACTAATTACTATTAATCAATTGAGCTCGTCGGTTATTCCGCTAACTAATGGACTTGGATTTCACCCATTAACGTTATGGACGGATCCAGTTTTCTAACAATTTCAAACAACCCAAATACATAATTAATTTGTTCAAAATCTTAAAGAAACGCATTAAAATTGAAGGAATTAATCCAATCTGTCAATTTTGAGAAAATTACACTTTTATTTGGTCATAAAATACTGATTTTGACAAATAGATTTACCCTAAATACATTCTCTCAAATGAAAATACGCGTGAAGTTTCTCACAAAAATGCCAGATTTTAAAAATCTCCAAAAGTCTACAAAGATTTGCAAAGGTAGAAAACATTTTATTTTTAAAAGTATCTAAAAGTCTTCAAATCTAGCATTTTTCAAAACAATTTTAGAAAAAAGTTGCAT
The DNA here is from genome assembly GCA_948243855.1 of Flueggea neowawraea. NCBI lineage: Eukaryota > Viridiplantae > Streptophyta > Magnoliopsida > Malpighiales > Phyllanthaceae > Flueggea > Flueggea neowawraea. The sequence goes on along the minus strand of CAODLS010563415.1, from coordinate 863 downwards.
TTGTCAACAAAAATTTGATTGTGTTTCTATAAATGTGTTTCTATTTATAAAAATTAAAATTATATATACCTACTTGTCAATATTAATATTTTATTTAAGACATTGGGCATAATTAACTTGTCAATTTTTGCCGGCCTTCTCCAACAACACATTCTTTGGACCCTTTTAGACTTTTATTTGGTGGGAATTACATGAGTTGTTTCCCTTGGCAAACAATTTACAAAAAACTGAACTTTTGTTTTAAACTTTGAGGTTTCCAAACTAGAGATCATACAAGCTATTTACATAATGATGTTTTCTTTTGAAAACATGGGATTTTGATCCCATTATTTCGGCACGAATTGCGGGTCTAATATCCTTTTTACCGTTAGATTTTTTATTTGGTTATTTAATTTTGTCTTCACTAGAGTGCAAAATGATGAAATATATGTTAGTTAAATTCAATATTTAACCGATGAGAGGTAACTTAACCGATAAGCAAGCCATCACTTATATGTCAGGTTTTGAATTCAAAATCCCATAAGCAATAACTATCAAAACGAATATATTAGTTAGATTTAATCTATAAATGAATATTTTTTAGTTGTAAATAATAATGCAATATCCTTCCTATTATTTATTATTCTATGAATATAGTGGCAATAATAACTCAATTTTCAATTAATAGGGAAGTATACTTCTATTTTATAATTTTATAATAACATTATAATAAAGCAATATGTTAAAAATATTATTATTGGTGTATTCTATCAATATGCTAGCAATATAGCCTATCAAAATTATATATTTTTTGTTTTGTACTTGTAGTGTATATATATCCTTGGTATGTATGTATGTATTGAATGTTTTTGTAGTTTATATTA
>CAODLS010563260.1:0-14334 GCA_948243855.1 Flueggea neowawraea | reverse complement strand
TCCTTCAAGCTGTAGAAAACCATAATTCCACATTGGAACATGTTAACAAGGAGATTAAAGAACTTCACCATGAAGTGAACAAGAAAATTTCAAGGCTTGAAAAAACCCTAAACAAAATGGCAATTCAAAATGAGTTTGGTTCATCCTTTGACGAAAAAGAAGTAGAGCTAGAAAGCCTAAAGAGATTGGATTTAAAGTATCCCTCTCTTTTTGAACCTCCACCTAGATCCTTTATGACTACTTCAGCACCAACCTCTCAGAAATTTCTGGCACCATTAAGCAAGCCAGTTGTGCCTCTAGCCTCCACTGCTTTTGTTCAATATGAGCCTTCCAAAAAGCGTGAAGCCTCAAAGAAACGAATGATGTAGCAAGATTCTAATTAGATCCCACAGTCTTCCTCACCAATGATTCCTCAGACACAACCCTCTTCTTCTCAGAAGAAAGATGGAAAGCCTATCACTGAATACATGTTTTTTCAAAACCCTTTTGCTCCTTTAGAAGAAGAAGAAGAAGAAGAAGAAGACATGAATATTTCTTCAGTCAGCTCTGAGTATGATTCCACATCAAGCTCTTGGAATGCATTAGATTCTAAAGATGACCTTTATGAAATTGAATTTAAAGGAAATTCTGGGTCATCCATCAGTGGATTAGAATTAGCCTCTGACTCAGAAATAAATTATAGGGATATCATATATATGCTTATGTCTACACCAACTCGAGGAGAGCCATCCTATACAAAGCCTATGGAAGAACAAAGTATATAGAAGAGCCATCTGAATCTGTAGTCTCTCCTGGTGACAGCACAAAGAAAAATCCAAAAGGAGGTCCTTCGTTTACCTTTGATAACATTCTTGTATCAACAAGAAGAGAAATGATGGGAGTCAAACCCACAAAAATAATATTAACCTACTCAGATCAATAATAGAATGAGTAAAGCGATAAGCAGGGTTGATCCACAGAGACCGGTGAAAATTTTTTTAAATGTCGAAACAAAAAAAATTAAAATAAAAAGAATAGAATTGTGAGTAAAGCTTAGATTGAAAACCAACGAAAATAAAATTTTGCAATGAGGAAAAATAATAAATTGCAGTAACGAAAATAAGAAGAATTCAATAAGGAGGAAAGCTTGGCTAAGGTACTTCTATGTTCAATCCAATCGGTTGATCACATACACGAAATATCAATATTAAACATTCAAGTAGACAGGGTTATAGTTAAAGGTGATACGCTCAATTAACCAATATCTTCTAAATTTCTGAATAGCCGCAGGACGCCCTGCAAACTATTTTCCTAACCACTAGACAACCTCCATGGCCCCCGACAAGTTTAATTTATGGCAGCAGTAAGAATCAAAGAGATCTCTATCCTAGCCAGTGAAATCAGAAACGACGTGATTCATTTAAACCAGACTATTCAGTTCCATCACAATGAAAAATGTCTAACACATAAATTTACGTTATTCGTTACCTAAATTAGGACTAATGTGACGTATTATCAATTCTAAATAATGATATCTTATCTCAACCAATCAACCATCATGCCCTTTCCAATTAATCAATCAAAATAATAATAAAGAAACTAAGACATAAAAACTGAATAAATACTTGAATTGCTTAATAACAGTGAAAACAAAAATCTCATAACTTTAATGGATTGAACTTTGAAAATATCTTAACTAGAGATGAATTTAGTTACACATGATAAAAAGAGAAAGCCAAAAAGAGTTGATGAATGTGTTATGCCCTCTAAAGTGATGAACAAGCGCTAAAGAGAGGAAGAAAAGGTTTTTATATGTTTCTCTCAATAAAACCTAATGATCTAATTAATACAAAAGTCCAAAAAATAATAATAATAGTAATGATCTATATGTTCCTCTCTATGGTTATTATGGTATCTGGTGACCTTACACTCCATTGCTAAAGAATTTGATCCCTAAGAAATCCTAAGCCATTTGAACAATAATCGCCAGAGTCATTCTCTTTTATGGACTTTCTTTCAATGGTTTCAACCATTATCCTGCTGGAGAAAAAAACTAAATAACATCATCTGCAATGAAAGGGTTATTAACAGGGCCAGTCAACCCAAGGAACTTAAAAATTTGATTTAATGGAATTTAAGTCTAGATATATAAATCTAATCTATGTTAGAAATAACTATATCTAATCTATGCTTAAAAATTAAATAAACTCACTATTGATGCTAGTAGTTAAGTTTTATTATTAAAATATGTAATTAGAGAACGAGATGAGGAGTATTGTTGAAATGTATATATATTTTGAGATATATTTTGACATAAATTAAAATGAAAAGTGAAATAAAATATAAAGAACATTGTTGGAGATGATCTAAACTTATAACTTATTTTTATGATGGTGAATATTAAAAATTGCGACTTATTGAAAATATTTACCACAATTATCAAATTAATTATCTAACAATTATTATATTTTAAAATTTTCAAAATATCACAAACTAATCATTTAAAACTATAAATTATTAAAATTGTGAAAATTATAAAAAAATAAATAAAATAAATGCTGGTCTAAATCTACTATTACCTCAGTTTTGAACTGACGCCTCTACAACAATCATGATTCATAAAAAAATATAGAGCAGGACAACATAAGCGCAGAGAGAGTTCTTGAAATTGGGAGCTGGCTTTTTATAGAGATCCTCTCCATCTTCATAGCTCTCTAATTCTCTGTAAATATTGCTGTTTCAAGATCACAACTCAAACGACCAACATGAGTTTCACCATCTTCAGGTGCTCCTTTTCCTCTTGTGCTGCTTAATTAGGCCATTACTTTATATCGTTTTCACCATTTACTTTAAGCTTGTAAGTATAAGCAAGTAATTGAGATTAATTAAATGTATTATGTTTATCTTATGAATATTTTCTTTTCCAAATATTTGTAGTTACAACTTATGTAGAAAGGTAATAATCTTGGTATCAATTTAATATTTTTTTTTGAACGTCTTATTACTAAATTTAAATTTGATTACCTAATTTTTATTTTAATTGATGAAGAATTTAATTAAAAAGAATAGTTGAGATAAAACAAACAAATTTAAGGAGATAGGGGACACATAGTTTAATTTGCTAACAATAATTTCTCCATTTATGTCTTGTGAATTTAACAAATTTATACCCTTGTATAATTTTCCTGAGCACATATAATATAATTTGAACTTAGTAGATGCGCCATAATAGAGAAAGCAAAGAGAAAGATCTGCAGTGAGAGGCTAAAATGGAGGAGTAAACGGATAGAAAGTGATGACGAGATTTTCTTTGTTTTACTAGTTATTTCTCACCAAAACTATGGTTACAATCATCAGCCATGACTTTGTTTTGCCTGTAATATTTATGAAACGTTCTGTTACAATGACTGCTAGGAGGGGCTCGAAAAGAAGAGAGGACAATTTCATAAGAAATGGAGGTAAGTTATTGGGGGAGTCCATTTCATTTTCTGCCGGCAAATGTAATCCAATCCGTAGCTTCTCTGCGGAGGAACTCAAGAAAGCAACTCAAAACTACAACAGTCAACTCATATTAGATGTCAGGGGAGACTACATATTGTACAAGGGTTTGTTGCGGGACCGTTTGGTAATGGTTAAAAAGTACCATTCTTCTGTATTTGGCGATGCTTTCAAGGATGCTGTGTTTTCATCTGTATTTAGCACTCAGAAGAGTGTAGTGAAGTTGTTGGGATGCTGCTTAGAGACCGAATTCCCAATTCTGGTTTTCGAAAACGCAGAGAACGGAACTCTTCAGGATTGCCTTTTCAGTAATAAGTACGTTGATCAGCCTTTGCCATGGAAAAGTAGGTTAAAGATTGCTGTGGAGTTGTGTAATGCGGTTGCCTACCTGCATAATGCATTTCCCAAGCCAATTATTCAGAGAGATATCTACCCCAGGAGCATTTTCCTGGACGAAAATAATGCTGCCAAACTATCTAATTTCTCACTGTCCGTAGCCATTCCAGATGACGAGTTTCAAATTAAGGATGAAAGGATCATGTTAAAATCTGTATATCTTGCCCCGGAATGTATAGAGACATCTTGTTTTGACGAGAAAATTGATGTTTATGCAGTTGGAGTGATTCTCCTACAATTGTTAACTCGAAAAAGAACGTCCAACATGGAGATTCAGAGTCTGAAGATCTTTGTTAACAAAAATCTTGAGAAGCATAAGATTAATGAGGTCGTGGACACTGAGATTCTGAAAGAAGGACAATGGCCTGGGAAAGAGAAGCTGCTGGAAGATTTCGCAAGAATCGCACTTCAGTGTCTTCGCAGAGTTGGAGACAGGCCAACAATCATTGAAGTTGTGAAACAACTCAGTGAGATTTATAGATCTTTAGCTTCGCCGGTAACTCTGTAGACGTTTCCCTGGCCTGTTCTGTGCAAATAAAGTCCTATGTTTTGCTTGTTCTGTTCAAATTTACCTTGTATGAGGTTATTAAGGGTTCTCTGCAGTTATTTTTTTCGGTCACGACCACGAGGTTTCTTGGGCAGGGGTGGAGTTGGTTTGCATCTCAAAGGGTGAGATTCCTACCACTTAGGTTGTTGCGTATCTAGAACTCGAACCTGAAACTTCTGATTAAGCTGAAACAACCCTTTACCATTTGATCCAAGTCATTGGTGATTTTCTCTGCAGTTATTTAACAATGCCATATATTGTTCTTTGCATATTTATTTGAAGCTAAATAAATAACAATTTTGACTTGCGGGTCCTCTTTCTAGAGTTGGGTCCGGTCTGAGCTGGCCATGCCCACCACACCATAATAAATCAAAAAAAAAAAAAAAAACTGGGAAAGGATGTCAAACATTTCAACTGGACCAGGACAACATCTTCATAGCTCTCTCTGGTTCCCAGTAAAGCTTGCTGTTTCAGATCACAACTCAAACCACCACCATGGGTTTCTCCAGCTTCAGGTTCCCTTCCCCTTTCTTTTTTCTTTTTCTTTTTCCTAGTTATTTAGGCAATTCCTGAGCACGTTCAAATAAGAATTAGAAGCGAGTTAACTTGAACTTCTTGTTGTAATGGCAGATGTAACTCTCTATGTAGCTTCCCATCAGTTATTGTAATTTTGCTAATTACTGTTATGAGCTATGGAAATTTTAAAATCATCAACTTCGTTGTTTCTTACTAAAACTGTGGTTACATCTAAAAAAACATGGGATTGCCAAGTGTAATTACATCATCGATCATGACTTTGTTTCTTCACCAGTAATATTTATAGAACGTTTTAATGATTTCTTCCAGAAGCTCGAAACAAAGAGACAACACCTTATTCATAACAAATGGAAGTAAGTTATTAAAGGAGTCAATTTCATTTTCTTCTGCAAAATGTAATCCAATCCGTAGCTTCTCCACGGAGGAAATCCTGAAGGCAGCTGACAACTACAACGGCCGACTGATTATAGCAGAAGATTCGACATTTGAATTGTACAGAGGTTTTCTTCACGATCACCTGGTAACGGTTAAGAATTACAGTTCTTTTATATTTAGATTTGAAGGTGATCCTTTCAAGGATGTTCTGTTTTCATCTATATTTAGTGTCCAGAAGAATGTAGTGAAGTTGTTGGGATGCTGCTTAGAGGCTGAATTCCCAATTCTGGTTTTCGAATACGCTGAGAATGGAACTCTTCAGGATCGCATTTTCAATAATAAGTACGTTGATCAGCTTTTGCCATGGAAAAGTAAGTTAAAGGTTGTTGTGGACTTGTGTAATGCAGTTGCCGACCCGCATAATGCATTCCCTAAGCCAATTAATTATCCACAGAATTATCAATTCCAGAAACATTTTCCTGGACGAAAACAATGCTGCCAAGCTATCTGATTTCTCACTCTCCATAGCCATTCCTGATGGATAGTTTTGGGTTGAGAAGTATAAGTTGAATGAAAAGTATGAGGATTATAGATTGGCTAGAACGTTTGCCCCTTAAATGGCAACAGGTTACGATGAGAAGATCGATGTTTACGCAATTGGAACAGTTCTGCTACAATTATTAATTCGAAAAGGAACATGGATCAAGGACATTTCCAATAACTACGCCCATTGTCAAGCATGTCATGTTAAAGAAAAGTTGCATGAAATTAACGAGGTTGCGGACGCTGAGATTCTGAAAGAAGGGCAATGGCCTGGGAAAGAGAAGCAGCTGGAAGATTTTTCAAGAATCGCACCAGTGTGCCTTTGCGATTATGCGGAAGATAGACCAACAATCGTCAAATCTGCAAAACAACTGAGTCAAATTTACAAATCTTTGATCTGCCCTTGATAAGCTTTCTTTAGTTTCCGGTGTATATTTGCCCTCCACGTTCCCAACTGGATTCATTATTTCTTAATCGCATTTTGAGAAAACATAAAGAAATAATATACAAGGTAACTCATCAGGAATCCAAATGCAATAAACTTTACATAATGGATGTGTTTGTAGAATATTGAAATTGATATTCACTATCTAAGCCTATTGTACTTCTAAAAGACGTGCAATGTCTTTACTTTTTTATTTTTTCACTATGCAATCTGCTTATACAACTTACTCCCACAATCTACCCAAAAAACCAACCCATAGTCAACACGTATAAAGGTAAGACTTGCAGGAAATTCTCTCGCTTACAGGAAGTGCAATAGCTGTGATAAATACATAAAAAACGTGGGGTTCATAAGTGACAAAGGGCAAAACCACGACGCGAGAGAATCTTACTTATCATCATCATCATCATCATCACCCCAAGCATCCCGTTTCAGTCTTTGCCGTGTAACGATGCGGTTTTTTCTGGCTTCTTCCTGTGCTTTCAGTTCCTTGGATCTAAATCTATGAAGGAGTACAAAAATTTCCATTTAGGGTCACTGACTTGACTCATAAAGCATGAGACAAAAAGACTATGGCATGTTCTTAAGCAAGTATCTTTCTGGGTACAAAAAATATCTCAACCATTTTATATACTAACTAAGAAAGACACAAACCTAAATGAGGGAACATAACAGAAAATAAAGGAGAAGATTTCAAGGCCACAAAAAGTGACAAGGCTCATCATACTTCAAAAAAAGGACCGCTAATAATTTTAGCCCACTAACCCACTTCCAAACTGAGCTCAAAATCAAAATGCATCATTCTTCTCTCTCTCCATATCCAGTCTCTCGCTCATAAATATAAATGTGGCCCAGCTTCCTAGCTTAGACCCCTGCACAACCAAAGTCTAACCACCCGAAAAATACAGATTCAACTACAAAAAATTGATGCTGAGATGATGAGACACCGGTTGAAATATTAAGTACATTTACTTTTCCCAGAATCCAAAAGGTTGGTCCCTGTCAAAGGTAATTTACCTCTTGGTTTGATTGAACTCAAAAGGATGTCATCTCACTGAGAATTCGACTGTAAATGGACATTGAACGCTGTTACGAGCATCAAGTGCTGCATTAGAAGATTGTAGTGAGAATAAAATTATAGTCAATCATGAGAGCAGTAGCATGAGCCCAAGGAAGTACCATCAAGTAAAATTTTTATATCATGAAATGCACCATCTATGGGTTGAACAACTAGTAATTACGAACGACAAAGGCAACTTCAGCAAAAGTAAGCATTTCATAGTTAGGAATCCAAAAGATATGTATTTACAGAAAGGACGATTTTGTAGGAAACAGTCCTAAAATCATTCCTAATTTATCTTGTGGGAGGAGAATATGTATGGTTCTTATAAGGTTTCTTGAGTGGAATGGGTAAGTTCAATTATTTTGCTGCAGAGCTGTGGGTAAAAGCTCGAATATCCTTAAGTGCTGCTGTTTAATCTGTTGGAACTTGGTAGCTCAAAACAATGCAATCTCATAACGTCTACTGGTGCTGATAAGGTATTCTTACATATAAAGAATATAAAGAATGTAGTCATGATTCGGAGTAGATGAAGACGTTGTCTTCCTAGGGCTGGGGTTAGTACCACGAATTGGTGTTAGAGATGTTAGGTTCTTTTTAACTTCTTTACTGTTAATAAACATGGAGACTTTTATTGGTATATATTTTATATATGGATAGCTTTTCTAAGTAAACAAAGTTCACTTAATTGACAGACAAAAAAAAAGATAATCATCATTTATATTTGTCAAATTTCTAGGTAAAGATGGATCAATCAACCACACCATTAGCATTTAACAGACTTGATGCATGAGAAACGTTGACCAGAAATTTACATTATCCATGCGTGCTAATCATCAAAGAGATAAAAGGTTTTCATGGCACTTTATGCATTAGAAAATCACATATTGGAAAGTCAATGACAGAGTAGAATCACTCTACTGAAGAAAAACATAGACTAAATCACAAAGGAAACTAATGAAAATACCCATACATCATTGCATTCAGAACAAAACTAGCTGAGACTTGAAAAAAAAGGATAGATTGACATTATATTTCTAACTACAGGAGTGTTGAACGATTGTACTTACCAATTGAAGGTTCTCGGAAAACCGCAAGAGCTGTTGTATCATTAACCCACCGAATAGCAACTGTATCACCAAAGTCTGTGAAAAGCTTCTCTAGCTCTATTGCCCCAGTGGTTGGTGGAAAGTCAGCGAGAACAAGGACATGGTGTGTTCCATACTTAGCTGAAATCAGAGACAAAACCAATAAATTTGACATGAACAATCTAAAACAATCGTTATTTCTTCTAGAATAAATAAACCAAAGCCTACTTCAGTTTAAAAACAATAAATAAATAAATAAATTAAAATAGAGCATAAACATTTAGAAATATAGTTGCTACAATCATGACTCAGTAGTGATTAATAAGATTTGACTAATCTAAAAAAAAAACTTTAAGCAATCCAAAAATTCTCAGAGAACTGTTTGCAGATTTCGCATAAACAAACCCTTCAAATACCTCATTTTTTTACAGCTCTCGTTTAAAAAATAAAAAAACACAGCACAAATAGAAGAACAGAATCCCTTGCCAGAGGGCTATAGTGGTTATAAGACTTAAGGATTAACAAGTGCATTTATACCCTCGCATGACTAACACATCATTGTCTATTACCCTGCAATGCCAACAGTACTCATATTTGTCGAAGTATGTCAAGCATATGGCTTACAATTCCTTGATTCTGTATTTTGTTTGCTTTCGCATGAATCTTCATCATCTACATTCCGAATAAAAAAAAGGTTTTTAATCATAAACTAAAGTTTACAATTCTCGCACACATTAAACTAATTTAATCATCGAAAAGGATCCAGCTTTACATCTCTGCATCCATCATCATTTAGGAGATGCAGATAGAGTAACACAATGCAATCTAAATAAACTACAGGATTCATAAAAACATGCTTACCATCATCAGAGGACACATTACAAGGAACATCAGAAGGTACAGTCAAGTTATCAACATGCCCTTCACAAAAAAAAATTAAATTAATTTACACAAAGAACATATAAACGATCAAAAACCAGAAAGCACATTCAAGCAAGTTTCGAAACCTACCATCAATCAAAGAAGCATTACATGTACTGGGATCGCCAATAAGCTGCTTAGGTGATTTTTCAGCATTCCCCTTAGAGGGGAGCGCGTGGAGACGGAGGACTGCGGCGCGTGAGAGAAGTTCATCAGACTTAAGAGAGAAACCTTTGGAGGAATATAGATTAGCCAATTCTGTGAGAGCAGAAGCCAATTGAAGGTTGGACGTTTCAGAGGAAGGGGTTAGGGTTTCGAGCTTCGAAACGAGGGCTTCGAGGAGGGTGATTGCTACGTCTGTGTCATAACGAAGGAAGAGGAGGAGAACAGAGGGTGAAGAGAATTTAGCTGGGGTTGGAAAAGTCGGGTAGGGAAAGAGGGTGGTTGGCTACAGTGGTGGTCTTAGCCCTTGTTTGCTTTCTAAGCGTGGGAGGCTTGCAGTGGCAAGCTTGTTCTTGATTTTGGGGGTCTATTCGCAATGGCAGCTTTGGTGGATTCCAATTGCAGTGATGCTGTTCTTTGAAGTCTTGAAAAAGATGCGGTTCTTTGAAGTCTGGAAGAAGGCCAAAAGGGAATGATTTGGAAAACATGTTCTGGGTTTGGTTAATGTTGAGGTTTTTGGTTTGGTGAAGAACTGGTATATGCCTCCATCCCATTCGAAACCAAAATTCTGATGCAAATCAATGCTGGAGGCGTTGACGTTGTCTTGAGCGATTTCTTTATTAACCGAAACGTTGGCATTTTTTTCCATTTCATTAAAATGATTGGGAAAAAAAGTCTGGAAGTTTTTTTGGGAAATTGTTTTGGAGTTGGAATTTTTTTCCATTTTATTAAAATGAATTGATTTTTGTGTTTTTTAGTCAAATAAAAAAATTAGATAGATCAGCAATTTATTGGCGAAATATTAACAAGACACTGACAAAAAAACTTAAATGTAACTCAATTTTTTATTTTAAAAATATATATATAATATCCTAAAAATATAAAAATTTACCTACAAATTAATATATAACTAAATTACTTAAAAATTAATTTTCCTTTCTTCTATTATACTTGCTTTGTTTTGGTAATTAACGATTTAGTCCCTACAATATAGACAAATACTTAAATGCGTCCTTCAGTTGTTCAAACAACAATAGTTGAACCCTACGATAAGCTTCTTTTTTTGAAGATGTTAAGTTTTTGTGAGAAGTCTACGATGCCATCGCTTAGGTAACTCAAGGCACCAAATCAGAAATTCCTCTTTTCAACTGAAAGAGGTCATCTTTCCGTCTACCCTACCTCCAACTTGTTAACTCAACCCCAATTCAATCCATTATAAATGCAAACAATAACACCTCTTTTAATTCTTTCTTGCTTTCAATAACTCTCTCTTCTCCTGAAGCAATTTGTTGAAATTTGACAATCGCATATAATTTTTGCACTAGAGTCTTTGCGAATAAGAAGTCCTTGCAAGTTTGCAAAAATTGTTCGATTCAAAATTCTAAAAATACGAGGTTGTACCTATGCAAAAAGGAATTTCGGCATACTACCTAGCATAAGATAAATAAATTTTAACTTCTTGGTGGTTTATAAAGTATCATTAGTTGTCCATGCAGGAAGCTAGACAATAATTCTAACCAACACATCAACTCTATCAAAATTTATCTCAACAATCTAATCATAAAAATACGTGCATTTTCTCTACTATTTTTACCATGCAATTTAATTTTACAATCTACTTCTATTAAATCTACTTTAAACAAACACACCTTAAGTAATATGCATTTTTGGATGACCAAATTTCCTCACAACAAATAGAATGGGGTACATGTACCGACTTGGGTTAAAGCAATCACCAACATACAAGTTTTAATGTCATAAAGATAATTTCGGGTGACAAAATTCTCCACACCAAATAATATGGTATCAACAATGGGAAGAAAGAAGAGCTAGACTAGCACCAAATTAAGTAGTTTCAAATTCTTTTTTACTCAAAATATTTAGAAATACAAAAATTATATAAATGATCAACATCTAAAGCTATTTAATGTAACTGTTTAAGGTATAATTCGGGCTCGTTCTTACTCCGAGAATAGGCCCAACCCAGGTCGAGGAAGATTAAAACATATTCAAGAGGGTCAAATGCAAGGCAATCAATTCAAGAAAGAAATTATTCTTAGGGGGAAAATCAACTTGAAATATTTCCTTAAGAAGCAAAGTGAAGGTAGACAAAAAATCAAGAATGGTAACAAGATAATAAGACCACAATAAGAGTATTATCAGATCAATACACAAGATGAGTCAAAATACAACAAGAGGCAAAAATCATGTGCAAAAGGAATCAACGACATTCTTCCAGTTGTTAAGCACGACAAGATGGAAACTGGAGGGTAAATGCAAAAATAATAAGGGGAAGAAAACAAGTCAAACTTTGCCAAGAAACGATGAAGGAGGAATTAATGGAATTGAGAGGGATCTTCGGGATAAGAATTACGGACAAGGCAAAACAATATAAATAGCACAGTAGAGGAACCTTCAACTTAAAGTAGAGGAACCTTCAACTTAACACATAACTCAACCCCTACGGAATCATAAATTCCAGAATGTCTTCAATAAGTTTTATGTTTTTGATAGGTTGCATTTCATGCATATTTATTGTAATGTTTTACATTTGTTTTTGCACAATTATTAGCTATTTTCATTATGTTTTATGTTATTTTCGTTCTCTATGTCGTTTAAGTGAGTTTTGGGTGAAAAGGTGATAAAACGTTGTTGTTTTGGGTGCAATTCAGTTTTGGAAGGATTTTGACATGACCATGTCAAATGTGCTAGAATTGAGTCATTGGGCCACACATTCTGGACAACTGGGCCTTTGAATTTGACTTATGAAGGACAAAAGGGCTTTTGTTAAGTATTTACTTAAGGGAATTAGGAGAACTCATTTTGATGGCTATTTTGGTAATTATGTTGGAGGAATATTAGGTTTTTTTAAGTGACCTATATAAACATCTCTTGGCTGGCTTTTAAAGGGAGACATGTATACTTTAACAACAACATCACTTTTATTTTTCTTTGGGTTTCAATAATCATCATGTGTAACTAAACTCAACTCTAGTCAAGGTATTTTTTAAGTTCAATCTATATTGATTGTGAAACTATTGTTTTTAATTGTTAGAGTATTTCAAATATTTTTTCAATTCATGTGCTTTAATTCTAGTCAATGTATTTTTGAAGTTTAATCCATATAGATTGTGAGACAAATGTTCTTTTACTATTATTTGTATTGATTGTTCAATGTGGCCATTTGATTGATTAATCGAATAACATACCAATATTTAGGATTAATATAGTGTCTCATTAATTCTAACATTGGCAGCGAATAACTTGGATGATTGTGGTTGGACAACTTTCAATGTTATGGAATTGGGTAATCTAGTTTAAATGATTTATGGTGTTTTTGATTTCACTGGCTATGATAGGGGTTCCTTTGGTTCTTACAGATGTCGTTAGATTAAACCATGTCAGGGCGTCCCAAGGGTTATCTAGTTAGTAAGGTAAACAGTCTACTATCGATCAAGTAAGACGGAATTGGTTATTTGAGTGCGTCACTGGTAGCTATAAATTTATCTATTTGAATTCTCAATATTGATTTTTAGTGTATATGATCAAATCACTAGATTATGGAGAAGTACTTTGGCTAGACTTTCTTATTATTATTGATTTTCTCTTGGCTACATTTCGATTCTCTTTACTTTAATTTATTATTTTTGTCTGTTTTGATATTTAATGTTCATTCTATATGTTGTCTTGTTTATTCTGTTGCTTTTCTTTCAAATAAATAAGTTTTACCAATATTTGTGGATTCGGCCATGCTCACTGCTATATACAGAATCTTTATTTTTGAGTAAGAATTAATTTATTGGTTTGACACCCATCAAATTTTAGAGCCATTGCCAGATATTGGTGTCTAAGCTTATTTATTTGTTCTTTTTTGCTTTGATCTTCTTAAAAAATGGATTTAGTCATGGATGGTACTTTATATCTATCGGAGGCATGTATATCTAAATTTGATATTGTGCTTTCAAAAATAACATCTTTTGCGGAGCAATTGGTTTTCCAGAATCAAGTGCAACCATGTAGAATTCATGTCCCTCCTAGCTATCCAAGCAGAGTATACCCGATGTATCAACATGAATCATATGTTAATATGGATAATTCTGATTTGGGCTCTCAAAACACGAGATGGCATGATTATCATGATGCCAATTTTGGGGTAAGGTCACAACACTTTCATCAATTTCATCCCAAACTGCCAGCTGCTCCAGAATATGATGATGACATTCAATCCTTGAAAGAGATGATGAAACCATTTGTCATAAAAGCTCAAAATATGGCCAACCAAATGAGTCAATTGGCCTATTTGTTGAACAAGTTGGAAAATCCATGTGAATTGCATGCATAAACTGTTATTGATCCAGTACAAAATGTTAGTGCAATCACATTGCCAAATGATGAGGAATTGCAAGAACATGTCAGTTCGAATGCTTTACGACATGTGTTAGTGTATGCCCAAATCCTAAGACATTGTATTTCCGTTATTTTATAATATAAAGTAATAATTTGTTCTTTTATTTTCTTGTGCAAATAAATTAACAAAGTATCCATGAATAGTTGTGGGCTCATGATGCAAGTGTGGTGACTTAGTAGTAAAATCTGAACGTTTACAAATACTATTCAAAATATCCCTAGTCGATTATTATAGTGGGAACGATAATAAACTAAGACTAGTATGTTCCTTGAGAGATGGTGGAGTTTTACTGATCATAGGACATGGGATGTCGATCAAGGACATAGTACTTGTTAAGTACATTGTATAGATAGATCCAGTTAAATGAGTTCACTA
>CAODLS010563259.1:0-13447 GCA_948243855.1 Flueggea neowawraea | reverse complement strand
GCCTAAAATATATTGCACTTTTATTGACTTTTGTATTTTTAATAATTGTTTTTAATTCTTCATGATTTATCTTAATTCTAAGTTAAAAAGGCCAAAAGTAATTAAAATATTGTTGAGTGGGATTCTGCACTTGCCTTAAGCATTGTTTCTCATGCTAAAGAATGGCAAAGAAATCAGGGAGCTTTGATTTAAGGTGTTTTTTCTTGAGAAATTATAAGGGAATAAGTGGAAAAAATATAAAATTAAATAAATTTAATTTTTAAAAATATAATTTTTAATTATCGCGCAAAGTGATTATTATTTATAAAATTGGGATAGAATGGGCAGAATTGAGACGGTTGTCTAAAACAATATATTTTTAAAAATTTGTAGAAAATTTTATTTGTCTTTACCCTTATATGCCACTTAACAAACATGCATGGATAGTGTAATATATTTTTTGAATAGTACAATATGTTTAATATGCTTCAAATAAATATACCCTTCTTCAAAAAAGAAAAAGACAAACATACCCATAGACTTATCTGCAAAAAAACAAAAATTGTCGACCCCACAATTTAAGAATTTAATTATCGACCAGGTAGTGCTGATGAACTGACTCGATCATGAACTACTATATAATGCTTGCAAAGTGGCGACCCGTCCTAATGACTTTATTTAGAATTTCTTTGCACTCCAAGTAATCGGGAACTCATGAAAATGTAAATCACTATTTTACTGTTTCCAAACATAGAGAATTTGATTTGTCTATTAAGAATTCAAACACCATATGTGACCAGGTCTTGACGCTGATCGGAGCACCGTTCACCCATGGTTCAGTGTAATATACTACCTTAGAACCGGTCGGACCATGGTTATAATCATGAACCGCACTATATAACCAGTCATGTCGAGTTTTTGTTATATATTTCCTCTTATTAAGATTTAAAACTCGATTCTTTGCCATGCTGTGGTTGTTTTAGCGGTAAAAGGACCACACTCACGTTCTAAAGACGTGAGTTCGAGCGGCACTTGAGGAATTGGATATATTGGGTCGATATTATGCTTTTTCGGGGGAAAAAACTCAACTCGTCAATATTAATGACGACTCCAATATCACAAGAACACAAATTATTGAAAGTTAATTGACCAGATATGTAATTACTTACAGGGTCAAAAACATATTGTAACTAATTTTTTTTAATTACCGAACTTTGATTTTGTAACTAATTAGTCATTGACATTAACATTGAGGAAATTACACCACATATACTTTTTTTACATTGTGATTTCAGTTTTGCAATAACAAGAGATTATGTATTCTATTATAGCACCTTTTTATTTATATTTCACAAATACAACAATTTATATTTCCCAAATAATTAATTTCTCTCTCCATCTCAAACGCATCACCTCTCTCTCGTCTCTGTCTTTCTTTGTCTGTAAAACCCTAGCCACATGCTTTCCCTTCTCCTCCGTCACCATCCCTCTCCTCTTTCGTCGCCCTCTCTCTCTTTCTTCTCTCATTCCTTCTCTCATCTCACTTCTATCTCTCTAATCTCTCTATAATCTTGTCCGCCGTCGTTGTTGAACTCATCAATGACACTGAAGGACTTGACAGACATAACCGCGTCGGTTTGGGAGGCCGTTTCATCATATTGATGGCCGACGGCGGCCTGGGCCAACCAGTCTTGGTAACAACGCCATAGTGGGCAGCTCAGGTCTGATAGTAAGTGGAGATCTTAGGATTGAGGCTAGGGTTTTGAAGAGTGTGGGTCATGGAGAGACTAAATCAGTCTCGTACTCTTAATGTACTCGTTTTGATTAATGTTTATGATTTATTCTCATTTTTTCGACTTTGTACTCCACATGTACTCTTGTTGTACTCGAATAACAAAGAAAACATAAAGGTTTGGTTTTGTATTCTATTTTGTTGGTGTTTTGTTGTGTATTTTTGTTGTTGTTGTTTGTACTCATGTTGTACTCCATATGTATTCGATTATACTAGTCAAAAGAGTTTCAGTTTATTGTTATACTAATTGTACTCGTGTTGTTCTCCAATTGTACTCGGTTATACTAGTCAAAAGAGTCTTTATTAACATTAGTTTGTACTCAGATTGTACTCCACTTGTACTCGGTATTTGCTAGTCAATAGAGCTTTCATAACACTACTCTGTATTCGGGTTGTACTCCACATGTATTAGAGTTGTAGTCTTCCTCGATGACTTAAATGGTTTGGTCAAACCGCGGTCAACATGAGGTCAAACTATTGTATTTGTGAATATTTTATTCCATATTTCTATTTTTGGTAAATTTTTCAATTAGTGTTGTATTGTAATTTTTTTTTGTTTTATTGTCCATTTTTGTACATCACCCATTAACATTCAATTAAAATTATTAACAGAATGGAGATAATGATAACGATCACATCGAAATAAACCCATTATAGCTCGTTTCAAACCATCACTAGTAAATCATAATCAACAAGCTAAAATCATATCATATGGAGCACAAACACAAATGTTTTTAAGAATTAACATATATAGATCTTACAAATTTAAAAAGATAGATGCTAATGCTTTTTTTAAACGCAAAATATATACTAATGTAATTGCCTATGAAAAAGTCAAAAATTAGTATTTATGATAAAACTAAAATTTAGAGTTATTTAGTCAATTCCCAATAATAGCATCCACACTCGTTTTGTATGTTCTAAGAAATTGTTTAAGATGGAGACAACACAAGACGGCACAAAGACCATGTCCTTTACAAAACTAGCTTGAGAAAAGAATGGAAAAATTTGTGATGCAAATGCAATTTTGTGAAGGTGTCAACTTCCTTTCCCATTTCAATTCAGTTTGCATTAAATGGTATGTACTACAAATATTTTAGGTAGGATGAAAAGACTGAATCATCTAAAAGTAGAGGATTTTTATGTTTAAGACTTTAAAAAATTACAAAAAATTAATGCCAAAAAATTTTATTAGGATTTCGATATATTACTTCTTTTTTATCATAAGGTTTTCGATATACTACTCGTGAATGCTTAGTCCAAACATATGCATCATTACACGCTTATTGATATCATTATAGCTTTGATTCCTCACCTTAGAACAAAAGGTTATTCTTATCGTTTTTATTTAAGATAGACCGAGTAATTTCTAATAAATATTAAATTATAAAGTGATAAAAATAAAAAGGCACATTTTTGAAACCTACATTTGATAGATTTTTTCCCCTTTTGCACCAGTCAATAAACAAATACCTTTTATATGTTATGATTGCGATGTCACCAACTTCTTCGTCAATTCGTCAATATGTTTATTAGTCTACGTAGATGCCGAGCGGACCATATTGAAATAAATTTAACAAAATAATCTGTCTTTTTAAATTCATATTCAGAAAAAATCTCCTGCCGACAAATTATTGATATTTTACGTACAAAACATCTGTAACTTCAATATCACTTTAAACATCATTTATAATAGAATTAGTCTTTCGTATGCGTGTATTGTATATTATTAATTTTTTTATTTATATTTTAATTATTTTTAATATAAATATATATTTTTAAATAGACATGATCAATCTTGAATCAGATCGACGGTTCGGCTTGGAACTAGATCAGCCCAAACAAAACTGGAGTCGGCCGAACCATCTTCAACTCAGTTTGATTCAAGTTCAAAAATTCCCAAACCCGTCGAACCTCAGTTAACCAGTGGTTTAACCCTTTTAAACCAGCGACTTAACCAAAATCAGAGATTTAATCTTTCTAAACCAGCGGTTAACCTCTTAAACCAGCGATTTTAATCCTCATAAATTAATAGTTAGCCTCCTAAACCAGCGATTCTAACCCTCATAAACCATCGATTTTAACCAAAATCAGAGGTTTTAACATTATTTAAATAAAAAAATCGATTGGAACAGAACCAAATCGAAATTGGAACTGTTGACCTAACCGCCCAAACCGTTGACCAAACCGCTACAAACCAGAACTAAAACTGAAATCAAACAGCCCAGAACCTCCATTGGGCGGTTTGGTTCCGGTTTAGGGGTTTCACAAAACTGGAGCCGACAATTCTGAACTGTGGTCATGTCTACTTTTAAATTTTTGTAGTCAGTTTTTATCGCATAAAATTAGGTTTTAAATAAAATTATGTAATAAAAAATTTAATCAAATAATTAATAAAAACATATACATCATATATTGAGACTCTTATATATGGTTGTACATTATTTCAAATGAAGAAAGAAACAAAATGGTAATGGACAAGCAACGCTGTGTATTGTTCTCATTATACATATCAAAGAAAAGAATATCAAGAAATAAAGGTTAGGTGTGAAGGGTTTAATTCAATTTTGCATCATAAAATAAGACCAACTTGATCATCATATATTATTTAAATGTCAAACTATTAATGCTGATCAGAAAATTAAAAGTTTTTTTATTTTTTTCCTCGGTTCTATGCATCTCAAGTCACATCAGGCGGCCGGTTTTGAAGCCATGATTTTGTTCCCATTGCGTATATGGCAAATACTTAGTGATATATTGCTTACATATAAGCTTCATCACCTTATATACCAAAAAGAAAAAAGAGGTTATATCATGTTTGTGTTGCTCTCATGAGACTATTAGTTTTTTTTTATCAGTGGAAAAGGAAGATATAAGTGATGAGAATTAAGGTACCTTCTGCTATGTTATGGTCGGAGTGTTCATCATCGTCAACGTAATACCACCAAAGAGTGAATAATTTGTGTTGTTCTCATGAGGTTATTAGTTATTTTTTAAATCGGTGAAAAAAGAATGTGCAAAGTGATGACAATTAGGACACCTCTCGCTATGTCGTTGTTGAGGGGATTTTCGTGTCCGAGGTTTGGGCTCTCGAGTATCTGAACTCGGATTGGATAAGTCAGGTAAAAGAGTAAAACAAAAGAAAGTGACCTCGGGAATTTGACTGAGGGGTTCGGTGATGTCTAGCAGTTTAGGACTTTAAGTGCAAGGAAAATGAAAGTAACTAGAGTAACGGAGAAGTAAAATGCAAATAAGTACCCAAAATACTTGCGATAAAACGATTGAATCGTAAATAAAATCAAGTAAAGGTAAGCAAGTGGAGGAAAGCAGGGTAAATTGAAAAGGAAAGGGAATTCAAATAAATTGAATAAACGTAAATGACATGAATTGAAACTACAAAGTCCTAAATGCTCACTTGTTCAGAAAAGGAATTGTTGAAATCTGTCATGCTTTCCAGTAAACAGATGAACTTGAGTAAAGAACTGAAAACAAATGACTGAAACTAAAATGCGAGAAATAAAATTGCAAGAGTTTGGTATTTGATATATGTCCCATTTGCACCAGGGGCGAACGTACAAAGAGACAAGCAGGGGCTCAGGCCCCTGCTCTCGCCGGAGGAGTTCCATTAGAGTCCATCTCTGGTGAGCTCCGCCAAGAACTGGGCCCCTGCACTGCTTCCTCCAATGAAACGGCATGGAGGTGGAGTTACAAGTGTTGTTCAAAGGAAGAAGTAGATGGACCTCTTTTTTTTTGTTTTTAAACCGACGTCGCCCTGTGGTTTTAAAAAAATTAAAAGAGACCAGGGCAAAACGGTGTGTTTTGCCCTAGCCTCTTAAAGGCACGCACCCATCCATACCACTTTCTCCTAATCTTCGCACAGCCCTCAGGCCACTCCTCTTCCTCTCCTCTTATTTTGCTCTCTCAGTCTCTCTTCACTCCGACCGACATCTGCTCCACTCTCTAGCCTCCAGGCCACGATGCCACATTTTCCTTTACCGACGACAGTTCCTTCCAGCCCCAAGTAAGCTGTCCCTCATCTCATTCCCTCCATATTTTTCACAAAATTTCAGTTTTAATTTTATTTAGGGTTAGGTTTGTTGAATGATTGATGATTAAATTGTGATTTAAATTAGGTATTTAGGATGAAATTGTCGAATGATTTTTGATTGATTGATGGATTTATTGCTAACCTATGGCCCTTGTCTTTATTGCAGGCAATTGATCATTTTTTATGAAATGAAAATGGTGTACTAATTGCAACAGATGTTTAAGAGGACTTGACATTCCTGGTGTTCGAACGGCGGCCCATTAGTAGCTTCCACATTCAGCTGAAGTAACATATTGAATGTGTTCAAACATAACTTCTTCAATTGTCTTTATTTTTTCAAAAAGTTATGTGTTCATCATCTTGTGTTTGGTTTATGTACACAGAAGTGGAAGAACTGCTAGAGCATTCACAGATTGGTGCAACATTGCCTTGATCTCACCAAGTGATACCTCAAAATTTGCCACTCTGTGCAAATCATTTTCAAAGGTGCAAATCAAATGAATTCTTCTCTAGTTTCATTACTTTGTTCAAAGTACTGCTTGAATTCTATTTTGTTTTGTTTTGGGGGAGCCAGAGTGAAGTTTGTGATTTTCATAGATTGATATGACTTGGAATTCATTCTCTTTTGTCAATATTGGGCGTAAGTTCTAAAATTATGCATATCTTGGTATTGTTTGTTCTTTTTGCAGGAAAGTTTCTGTAGGTTTCCTATAGAGAAATCATACATGCCAGAGGTGATGAAACGACTATCCCATGCGTGTCAAATAAACAAGATTACCCGAAAGGACTCACAGGTAAGACTTTGTTGCTCCTCTCGCTATGTGATATACTGCTTATTGTAAATGTAAGGTTATTGCATACAATTATAACAGTAGAATGTGTTAAGGTATCACAGACCCTTTTTATCATACAGTATGCCAGATTCTGGCTAAACATATTTGACTCCTGCTTAGCCAGAATTCTGCGTCTGCCACTGCTTTGCACTGTGCTTCCTTTGCCTATTTATACTGAAGGATCTCGGCAGTTATTTCCAACTTTTCACTCCACTTTCTTATAAAAGTTTCAACTGCTATGTTCAACTCCCACGTCGTGTAACTTTCCACGTTCTGGTAACCTTTAACTTTCGTAGTTGTGGAAATGTTTATCCAGTCTTCATCTTGACCACTTTCTTCGGGAACATGTTTTGTAGTTGTACCTTTCCAGAACTTGTCCTCTAGACTTCAGTCAAATCGCCACCACATACCCAATGATTTTCTCATGTTTAATTTGGCTCACCCGAGAGAAGATATGTAACCAGCCCGAGTAATGTTTGCTCAATGTCAGTTGAACTTGTGTTCCCCAAGATGTTCATGAGAGCATTGTTATTTCGCACATGCTTGCCTTTAGTGTTTGTGCGAAAAAACATTTTGGTCCCTTCACCATCCACTTGTATAAACCTTGCATTTAATGTCTTCAGTGGCGGCATCACCCGAGCATGACACGTGTCCGACCTCATTAATGCGCCTAACATTCATGTTCAGAGTATTCATCACCATCAGTGTAACACCACCAAGGAATGAATATAGTTCACATGAGTCGGCACTACTAGGCACATAGGAAATGGGGGTTTAAACTTGTGGTTTAACCTTACCAAACCACTAGAGAGTATAAGTTTGGAATGACTCAACTACCACTCTTTGTGAAAAAAAATTTGTTAGATACAGTTTCTTTGTATTTTTATTTTTTTTTGAAGAGATTTAATTTTTATTTTTAAGTTAACCTCAAAGTTATCCTATAATTTGGTCATTGTCTTTAATTAACTACTATTAAATTAATAACTAATTCTACTACTGACATGATATTTCATACAACTTTCTCATGAAATATTATGCGTAACTAACTACACCTTCCTTTTCACAAAAAATGTCTTTTTAGAAAAATTGTCTTTTGTCAAAATAAGTGATATTTTCTTAAAACAAGGAGTTTTTTTATTATTTTGTTCCGATTGGTCCTTCTATTAAATGAGATTTATATAGCATTTAAATAACCATATTCAACTTATTCTACTAAAATAAATAGGGTTAATCTACTAAATTAGCACCATAATTGATGTAATTAAATTATTTTTTTAATATATGTATCAAAACCTTAAAAAGTAAAGAAGGTACTAATAAACAAAACTAAAAGTGGATAAATAATAAGACTCATCAGACAAACAATGTGAATGTGAACAACTAAGGTAGAAATTCTAGAGGTTTTTGAGTTTGATGGTTGACTTTCTTTTAATAGTCTAATCCGTATAATATATGCATTAAAAGCTTAGAAAAAGGAAGTAAATCTAGAAATAATTATATGTGGACAATTAACATTTGAGGATATATCAACTAGGGCTGGATTTGAGTCGAGCTGAGTTTTAGAGTTTTAAGCTCAAAATCTTGTTCAAGCTCGACTCGTTACAAGACTCGCGAGCTCACGAGCTTGTTCACGAGCTTTTCGAACTCGACTCAACAAAGACTCAAATAAATTTTTAGACGAGATTTACTAGTTTAGCTTTGAAAACAACTCTAAAAATAATATAATCAAATTTATGTTAGTTCAATAAAATTATGTTGAAGATGTAATTGAACCAAAAACTATTAGAAATTTCAATTTGTTTCACAAGTTCAATATAATATTAGATCATCTTATGCGAGTATGTTTAGACTTTTATAGATATGGTAAATTACTGTAAATTTGAAATTTTGTTGATGTGGCCCAAATATTAAATAATATTCTAAATATAAACATATTTTTCATAATTTAATTTAACACACACACACATATATATACGAGCCTACAAACGAGCTTGATCACGAGTCTACAAACGAGTTTGTTCACGAGCTTTCGAGCCAAGCTTTTGGGTGTTCAAGCTCGACTCGTTTATTAAAACAAACTTAAAATTTTATTCAAGTTCGGCTCATTTATTATCGAGTTTAGTCATGAACGAGCTTTTATCGAGTCGAGCTCCGAGCGACTCGGCTCATTTCCACCCCTAATATCAACCAACGATTCCAAGATAACCTAGTCAAGTCAATCACAATTCCAATCACACACGAGTGATTTATATGCCTCTAAAGTCCTTTTTGATAGGTGTTTTGATTGAATTTATTAGTGGTTACGATTTGAATTTATGCCAAGTCTTGGAAAACCTTGCTATGAATGAGAGCGTAAATTCTTCACATAAACACTTGAGAGATAGAGTGAAACTTGTGAGGGTATGAATTTGGCTATCCCTTTTGGGGCATTACTAGTGTGAAGACAATCTCCTTTTAGGTGATTGTCGGTTGTCCTAGCGATGGTTGTATTTTCTTTTGAATGTTTGATGCATATCGATTTGGGTTTAACACTGTGTAGGGGTAACAAAGATGATTGGATTTTAAGGTTTTTACTTGTTCTAAGTTATATAATGTTTGAGGACAATCATTGTTTAAGTGTAGGGATATTTGATAGGTTGCATTTTAGACATATTTAATGTTGCATTTTATGTTAGTTTTGCATTATGAATTGTTATTATTTGTGTATTTTTATGTCTTTTGGTTTCTTTGGTGTTTTAGGTAGTATGTTGGTGAAAAGATGGGAATTGGAGTTATTTTGGATGTTTCAGCATGGACAACACTTTAGTATGACTATGTTGTAGTGGTCACGAAGACTGGGCTTTACTTATTTGCATTGGGCCGTGTGTTTTCACTATAAGGCCTCAGAATTTGAGCCTCCTGGGCGTGGCTGAAGGTTTTTAACCTATTTTTACTACTGAGACAATTGTAGTTATATTATTATTATTATTAATTTATCATTATTATTTATTTAGGATTAGGTTTTGAAGAAGCCACATAAAAATACTATTTTTATTATTGTTGGCCCTCTTCTTCCTTTCTTTTGTCACGCATAACAGCAGCAACCATAGTGGAATTCTTGTGCTTTTCCATTATTATGTGTAACTAAAACTCTTTCTAGTCAAGGTATTTTCGAAATTCAATCCTAATATGTTGTGATACTACTATTTTACATGTTATTAAATATTTCGAGTATTTATTTAATTTCTGTTCTTGAGTTCTTTTATTATTGTTTATGTTGATTGCATGATTCGACCGGTTGTGTGATTGAATGAACAATATACTGTTATTTAGGATTATTAGTACGTCACATTAGTCATAATTTAGGTAACAAATAACGTGAATTTATGTGTTGGACATTGTTCATTGTTATGGAACTGAATAATCTGGTTTAAATGAATCACGGTGTTTTCGGTTTCACTGGCTAGGATAGAGGTCTCATTGGTTCTTACTGTTGTCATATATTAAACCTTGCAGGGCGTCTCGGGGGTTGTCTGACGTCCTGAGGCTATTGAAGAGGTAAGAAGAGATGGGTTAATCAAGTACATCACGGTTAACTTTAACTCTGTCTATTATAATGTTTGATATTTATATTTTGTGTCTGTGATCAACTGAAAGAATTGAACGGAAGAAATACCTTGGCTAGACTTTCTCATTATTGAATTTCTGTTATTTTTCATTGCTGCTATTTGTTTTTTTGTTGCAAATTTAATCTATGCTTTCTTTTGAATTCGACTTTACTCTCATCTTAATCAACTTTATTTTATTTTTATTTCGGCAACTAAATAATTTTTCACCGGTCTCTGTGGTTCGACCCTGCTTACTGCTATACTCGTTATTTATTGTTTTGAGGAGGTTAATATTATTTTGGTAGTTTGACGACTTATCAGAGGGATAATGGATTCTTTAGCTTTAAACTAAAGAATATGTAATGATACAAAGCATGTAAGTTTTCAAATTTACCGATTAACCATCATTGTCAACACCTCCACACTGACCGGAACTGGCTATTATCCTTTTTGCTTAATATTCTTTTCGTAGTTTTAACAGTGTAGATTAAATTTAGCTTTATCTAGCGGCTATAAGAGTGATAACACATTAAAATAATCACTTATTATGCATGTGCATCAAAATAAATTTAATGTGTTGTCACTTTATTGTTCGTTGTATTAAATTAGATCTAATTTGGATTCTTAAAAGTACGAAAAAGGACATTAAAGCAAGACAATAGCCTCTCCCAAACTGACCACCACTGATAATTACTCTTGGCACCAAAATCGACTACTTACCACTATTGACCATCGTTAACTACCATCATTCACCACCCTCCATACTACTGAATATGGTGGGCTTTTTTTGTGATTTAAATTGCAATTTTGTAACTTCACGGTTTATATTTTGACTGTTGGAACATCCTAATTTAAAATTGCACAAATGCCTCAATATTTATTAGGGTTTCTTATCCCCTTTATTAACCTAATTATGAGGTGAGTGTGTGTGTGTGTGTGTGTGAGAGAGAGAGAGAGAGAGAGAGGAGACAGTGTTGTAACAAACACGAGATAAAACAGCGGCCTGACAACGTATGAGATAAAGTGGTGATTAGCAACGGACATAAGAGACAATAGATACTCAACGACGAAATAGGGGGAGAGAGAGAGAAAGAAATTCCTAGAGAGAGCACAATGGCGTGATTACCATAGATGGGGAGAGAACGATGACATAATTACTACAAAGGGATAGAGAAAGGTGATGTGATTACTAGAGAGAGACAATGACAGCATGAAGAATATGAGAGAGAGAGGAAGGGAGAGAGGGAGGGACGGAAAGACGTTGTCTTCGTCAACAACCACATTATCGTCCCGTCATTCATTAGGCCATCACCTGAGAAGTGTTGTCACGTTGCTGCCACTGGATTTGAAAGAAGACGATATCTAGGGTTTGTTTTAATGTTTGGTAATAGGACTTTAGGTTGTCCCTGTTTAGTGTTTGGATTTAGTTATTCCTATTAAGGCTAGTGCAAGCAACATGTCTTCTGCCTAAGGGTGGAAATGAGCCGAGCGACTCAGAGCTTGACTCGATAAAAGCTCGTTCACAAATTGGATCGATAATAAATGAGCTGAGCTTGAACAAAATTTTAGGCTCGTTTTAATAAATGAACCGAACTTGAACACTCAATAGCTCGGCTCGAAAGCTCACGAATAAACTCGGTTGTAGGCTCGTGATCAGGCTTGTGAACAGGTTCGTTTAAGTGTTCATGAAAAAACTCGTGAACATGCTCGTTTAGGTATTCATGAACAGGCCCGCGTACAGACTCGTATATGTGTTCATGAACATGTTCTCGAGCAGGCTCGTATATGTGTTCATGAACAAGCTCGTTTAGGTGTTCATGAACAAGCTCACGAACATGCTCATAAAAAAGCTCTTGAACATACTCATTTATATTATTTATATAATATATACCTTAAGTAATATATATACTAAATACTAAATACTATTCATCTCCTATTCCACTTTTATATTATTGATGTAAAATAATGGTTTATATATAATATAATTTTATTTAATTATTATAATATAAGTCTATATCCTAAACAATATGCCTTAGTTCTTAACTTTTTTATATATATTAATACTATAGTATTAGTATATATCTTATGTAATATATACCTTGAACCAATGATTGACTAAGATAATTTATCTCTTCTTCATTACGCAATTCCTTATTTCATGCGTAAATTAGTTCTTCTATACCCTATATGTTCACTCTAAACACCATAATCTAAAGTACTGACGCAACGGAATATACTGAAAATAAAATGGATAATTATTTAATCCGTTGATTCAACTGTTACAATCTAAGCCTATACATTAGTTCTTATATATTAATACTATAGTATATTCTCTGAGAAAGGAAACTGACCATGGAAAGAGAATAAATTGTGAATGCATGCTGGAGTAAAAGACCACACCTTTTGTACACCTAAATTTCATGGTGTGCACTTTTGTACACCTAAATTACATGTTCTGTACACCTTTTGTACACCTAAGTTTTATTTTCTGTATACCTTTGTAAACCTAAACTTTAGGTGTACAAAAGGTGTACAACATAAAATTTTGGTGTAGAAAGGTGTACACAACCTGAAATTTATGTGTACAAAAAGTGTACAACATAAATTTTTGGTGTAAAAAGTATACACAACCATAAATTTAGGTGTACAAGGTGTACACAACCTAAAATTAAGGTGTATAAAATTGTACTCAACTTGAAATTTAGGTGTATAAAAGGTGTACAATATAGAATTTTGGTGTACAAAGGTGTACACAACCATAAATTTATGTGTACAAAGCTTAGAAATGCTATAAATATGTCATATGATATGTTTATGTGTACTGTATAATATATAATGTATATGCTATTGTAACTTTGACATTAGTCAATTAACTATATTCACTATATAATGCTATAGTCAATCAACATTAGTTAAAATATTCAAGGGTGTTGTTGTTTCTTCAGTATTAGTCAATTAACTATATTCACTATATAATGCTATAGTCGACCAACATTAGTCAATTAACTATATTCACTATATGTGATATATTTATAATATTTTTAAGCTTTGTACACATTAATTTTATGTTGTACACCTTTTGTACATGTAAATTTATGGTTATGCACACTTTGTATACCAAAATTTTATGTTGTACCTTAAATATAGATTATAGACTCACTAAATTTAGTTATTAAATATAAATTATAGACTAACTAAATTTAGTTAT
>CAODLS010563188.1:0-10583 GCA_948243855.1 Flueggea neowawraea | reverse complement strand
AAGAAGACGAGGTGCACCGTTTGCTGCCACCAAAAATGCTCGCCTCTTTTTAATAGACAAACAAATACTCTTTTTAAATTTAGATTTGAATTTAATAAACTATAGACTATATACATATTGAGAAATCAAACTAGAATTTATCGATTAATGATTATTGTAGTAATTTTTTTATTTCTCTTTTGTGTTTTACATACAAAAATAGGCAAATAATTGTAAATAATTCCTGAAATTATACCATTTCATTGAGAAAATATTAATTTATAATTTGAACAGAGTTAGATTTGTGTCTTCTTTACTTAAAATACGATTATAAAGACCATTCAAACAAAAAAAATCGATTATGAAGATGGTTTTTGTTCAATGTATTACTTCTTTAATAAAAACGTGTCATTTTTGTTATTTTATTGCGTAATCTTTAAAAATAATCTGTTTCTTTTCAATCTTTCTAAAATAAATGCCTCATTGTATATTCAATACTGTTTAATATATTATTATCGTTTCACTCTGTATTATTTCATTATTAATTTGTTTAATTTATATTTAATTTTTTTTATCTATCACATGCAATTTTTTTTGTCAAAACTGTATTAAATAATAGCTCTTTTGTAATTTTAATTTGGGAACTGTAACCAATAACTTATTTTTACTTTTTCTAATAAATATTTGTGTATATATGAAAGGGGGTATATAGGATGGTAAGGCCTATAAGTTTCCTGAAAATAAACTATTTCTTTTTTTTGTCACATAATTATTTTCAACTCTCGTTTGGTTCAAATGCTCTATATTTAGGAAGATAAGATCCAAATAATTATTTGGATGACTTCTGTTTTAACAGCTAATTTCCTAGAAAATTCAAGAAAAGTATTCAAAATTTTGTTGATTTTACACTTTTTCCAACGAAATAATTTTTGCCCTTACTTTTAAAGAAATTATGGGCCTGCTTAATTTGAAAAATACTTTTTCTATTTTTTTACTCTGTTTCTTTTTTTGAAAAACTGAATAATATTTTAAAAAAAATTCTAAGTTTTTGAACAAAATTTTGAATTTTCTATTTTTGTTTCTCAATTTCAAAGGATTTTTAAGAAATTCTCTAAACTTAAATAGGCGTATACTTTCTTAATGCACTTTATTATTACTAAACAAGCACTCCATTGCATAATTGGCAAGCAAAGTTAATCAAAGAGATCGAATAATTACCAATTGAGAGGAGAGAAGAAAGATAATAATGAGTAAAACGTAAAAGGAGAGGAGCAAAAAAGGGGCGAAGACTTGGTGCAATTACAAAATGTCAAACACTTAAATAAGGGTGAATTATTGAACGATCCTTAAGGTTTATCTTATTAGCCAACATCATCCCTCATATTTCAGAAACAATTATTTTCATCCTGATTTTGTTAATATTACTTTCATATGCCTTTTATAACACCCCAAACTCAACCACGATCCTTTATTTCTTCTCAATTTAAAGTCAAAACAACAAAATATATGCATTATCTATCCATCAAACTTTCCCTCAATGCTAAAGACTAACTACTATGATTTTTATAATGTATATAGATAGATCAAATCTCAATGGCTCTAGTATTAATTACCATAAAATTTTTATAGAATGAGGTTTTGTTTACTCAAAATGTTTGATTGATGTATTAGATAACACCATATATATATATATATAAATAAAGTGGATCAAATTATGAGAAAAATAGTAATATGAGTTAACAATCAATGGAAAGGAAATTGTGAATGCTTTGTCTACTTCTTCTTTTTCTAATAATCATACTCGTTATTATCACAATTATGATATTGGTCTCTCATAAGTGATACCATTATGAAAAGCCATTGTGATGTCTTCATTAGAATCTCAATTCTCAATTATAAATGTCGGTTGTTCCACAGCTTCAATTCCATCGTTTTCTTAAAAATGTGTGTCACACTTATAATGGACTTGGGAACCAATGGAGTTGGTGTCTCTAAGCAATTCAAGTGCATATATAATGAGGCACAAGTGACTCTGAGATGAGAAATGAAAAATATTGCAACTTAGATTTGAATTTTTATAATATCAAAAGCACCAAATTGTTTATATTTTTTAACTAATAGTACGAGCTGCTTCAAAAAAAAAGCCTAATTGTATGAGCTTATTTTGTAAGTTGCAGTTGATAGGTATGTTTTGGTATATATCTAACTAATTCAATATTTAGTTTTTCTAGTTTTTACAAGTTTTAAAATGTTTTTATACTCAGAACGAACTCCAGACTTAACAACATTGTTTCTACTACTTCATCACAGCTTTGATGGCATGTGATTCTGGCAAAAGCTCATGACGACATGAATAGACTATAAAAAATAATGCATAAGAAGTTCATATGAACATGGGAATCAGCCATTCGATAGTCAAACGGGTTATCAGTAATCTCTTTTTTATTTTACATCAAAACGAAATCCTTTAATGGTCACTATTTCAGTTGTAAATATGCTATTTTATCTCATGTCTCTTTATTCAAGATTGTAAGCTAAAAAAGCACTTGGATATAAGGTTTAAACTTAGAATTATAGGTCTGTTTAGTTGTAAAAATTTTCTATTTTTTTAAAATTGGAAAACAGAAATGGAAAAATGAAAAATTTGTTCACGTAACACTAAAATTTTCCATTATTTTTATTTTATTTCAGAAAATAGGAACAAAATAAAAAATAAAAAACAAAAATTATTTTCCTAACTAAACATATCCATAAATTCTTCATACAGGACATAAAATAAAAAAAAAAACTTGAAATGATTTTTTTTTTCTTATTGTGCAAATAAAAGACATGAAATTGGGAACAAAGAACTCTAGAGTTAAGAATTCTGAGTTGAAGCATCAAATACCAATCCTGAAATATAAACTAATATGTTGAGTTTGGAGACCATAATTAGCCTAATGAACTAATATGTCCAAGTTCAATTCTCCTTTTATTTTTTAAAATTTTCATATTCAACGCAAGACCGTGAATGTATAGTTTTACAAGCAAAAGCTTAGAAAATTAAAAAAGAAGAAGAAAAGGGAAAATGAAGGAGTAAAAAAAATGAGAAATCTTGGCTTTAATCTGAAATGAAAGGTCAGGAAAATTGAGAGAGTGAATAATTAATTTAATAAAAGCTTGGTGTGTCAACATGGGAATAGATTGATCATTGAATGGACCCTCTAATGTGTAAAAAGAGCTTTTTTTTCAAGTAATTAGGTCTGGTGGGTAGAAGACAAGAATAGATGTTTGATTAGAAGGCCCCTGAATACGAGATTCCAATCTAATGATTGGACATAGAGACTTTCAGGCAAGCCTATGTCCACTCTACAATCATTTGTGATTCAGTGAAAGTTAAGCATCCTACTCTTTTCCACTTTTCTAACCCTTCTTTGCGATCTTCATTATTTCAGGTACAGCCAGGCCCAATAATTCACCATTAGTATGAGGAATTACAATGTTAATTTTGGTTTACAAAACCCAAGGTGCGGAATCAAAAAAAATTGTAGTATCCGAAAGATCAAAAAGTTTGTATATACCACACACAGTTGGTTTTTGTAAGCAGAATTTGTAACAAGATAAAGGGAAAAAAAATGTTCATATCAATTGCTTGAAAGGAAGAGGAAACCAGAACCTTCTCCAATTAGTCTTCCAGAGATTTTGATTGAATCAACATTGCAGCTTCTAGGGAATAGAAACAGGTGGTTTCATGCAGAAGAGATGACTCAAATGCTTCATAAAAGTTCATCTTCTAGAAAATATCAACAATGCTCATCGAAAGTTTTTAATCAACATGGATCCCTATCGGTTGTTGAAAGATCTACAGGCGCATACACTACACTTTAAATGCCAGTTTAATGGATGAATTCAATTAAGAAATACCTATCAATGACAGTACAGCTACCTCACATTCAGTAAGACATTTTTTCCTTGAAAGGGCCACCCATTTGTCCGCTAATTTAACTAGGCTAGCCCTTCAGACAAATGACACTCTTTGTTCTCAACTCTATTAGGCAGGTCTCTGAACAATAAGTGGCAAAAACTTTTATTAATAAAAGAAAATCAACATACAACATTACAAGTTCTCTCATATAAAATACCTCTAACATCATTCTGGACAAGCCCAAAATTAGAACAAAACAAAAGAGGAAATACACTAACTTTTGCTCACCATATCATGGAAACAACATTTATGACATGTTTCCTGGGGCAAAACTTCTCTTTCATGACAAAGCTCAAGGTATTGAAAACATCTGCAAAGAATCTCAGCCATTGTTGTGTAGTTCGACCAACGGAGGGCAAGTGCTCTTAGTAAAGCCTCATTGGCTAAGTGTGCAAATGTAGGCAATACAACTGAAACAATGTTTTCCCGCAAGGTCGCTTCAAATCTTTCATCAGACCATGTTGTTTCATTGTGAACATCCAAGTCATGCACATGTTGAACAGTTATTCTGTGATGAATTTTACTTGTGAAGGGGATTCTATCATGAACAACTTAATTTTCTCGATTCCACTTTTAACAACCATCTTCTTCTGATCCATTTTCATTCAAATGAATTAAAATGTCTTTAACACCTTTAACATTTATTCATTGATTTATGAAGTTGTGAACGAATTTTGTGGTTGAAATAAAGTTGGACAAAAAAAGTTTGACCCAACTTCGCCCATGATTGACCCAGGTTCGACCTAGTACAGGATTTCATCTCAGATTTTAGTTAAGGTCTCGGTGGGATTGCGTACATATTGTACAACAATGACACTGATGTAATTTCAACTCTAACAATAATCAAGAAGATATAGTATTTAGAAGAAAATAAAGAAAAAAGAACGAGCTAACATCAATTGTAGATGTGATGACCAAGCTAGAGTTTCGAGCAAAATAAAACCTTTTTCCAAATAGTATTCCAATGAGTTCGAATCAATCCACATTGTTGCTTTCAGTGAATAGAATCAGGTTATTTCATGCAACAGGGACGACTCAAATGCTTCATAACAATTCAATTTCATGAAGATATCAACAACATTCATCAACAAGTCTTGATCGACATGCATCACTATTCGTTGCTGAAAAATCTTCAAGCATATATTTGAATTTTGATTCAATTTTAACGAATGAATTCACTTAAGAAAGCATAGATACCTACCAATGATAATACAACCATCTCAAATTCAGGATAATGAGTCTTCAGAAACTGATAATTATGGCATTTAAACACAAAATTAGAACACAAAAGTAACTTAAAAGGAGATACATTTCATTCGAATAAATTAAAATGTCTTTTCAAAACAACCTTAATATTGTTGTTGTTTATGAAGATTTTGAGGTCAAAACCTAGAACAGTATCTGATCATTTCAGATTTTACTTAAAGTCATGATGAGATTGTGTACATAACGTATGACAATGACACTGATATAATTTCAACTCTAACTATAATCAGGGCCGTGTATTGATGTATAAAACCATCTAACAATTGATCCACACTGTCCATTTAAAAAGGGCATTGCAATTTGCAACTACTCTCTCCGATTCAAATTGATAAGCTATTTAAATAAGAAAAATTCTTCCCTAAGCTTGGTGTATGTGCATTAACTAATTAATTCTTGACATGTGTATTAGTGGGTTCTCAATTAGTTATTTGATTGGCCTATTAATACACATGGTAAATGTTAATTGGTTTGATTATGTGTGGTGACATGCACCTAGTTTAGGTAAGAAAACAATTTTTAAGAAAAATATGGTTAAGTTAGTTATATGCATTAAATCTTTTTGTAATTTTTGCATCTATCTTTATTTAATTTTTTAGATGAAACTTTTTTTATTGGATATTGTTTGGGTCAATAAATTTGCCTTAAAAATAGGAGAATATTAAATTGTTGATTATTTATGAAGGATAAAAATGGCATTTGATCAATAAATAATAGGTGAAAAAATAGAAGTAGACCTATATTTTGAAACACTCAAAATAGAAAGGTGGTCTATCAATCGAGACAGAGGAAGGATCATTTAATCCTAGCCGTCACTCATATCGTATGTCTCACATACAAACTCTCCCGAACTATAGCCAAATCCTTCAATTAATGTCATTTCTAGATTGTTTAGTGCCTCGTTTGCCTAAAATATAAAAGGACTTCTCTTTCAATTTGTAACATGTCACTTAAATAAACAACTAAAATTAGTAGGTTAATCGAATTGCCGCTCAAAATCTCATATCGGATAGATGTGAGAACCTAATTACTTGAATAACTTGTAGTTAAAAAATAAGTCAACCTATCTACTGCACAACTACTAACACTCTCTTTCCTTAACACACTCTCTCTTTCTCGTAACACAACAAATTTTAATGCATCTTCTCCTTGTTGATTGAAATCTTCTAATTTTTCTATTTTGTCATTTTGTCGGATTCTTCTATAATATATTATTCCAGTTTCTCTTCATTCTTATATTTATTTATTTACTTTCGATTTGTATTTTGTCTTTATCTACTTTGTCTTATTCAGAGGCAATTACAAAGTTCTCTCATTGTCCATGAAGTAATTTATTATACATAGCGAAGGCAAGTGTTTTTCCATCAATCCCTCATCAAGAAGGGGCCAATCGTTCGGAAGAACGCTCTGATGTTGAAAATGCTCTACAACCTTCTGGTTTTTGTCCTAGAAGTCTGGTATATGATGATTGTGCTCCATTAGGATGCTCAGAAAGTTCTTTCCATTGCCACTTCACTTGCGGTTTCTGATTTGTCACTGCCATACTTAGTTACTGGCCGCAGTTTAAAAAAGTCCTTCCTGCAGAGTGTTATGGCATTCCAGATGTCTTGGTATATATATTCTCTGAACAATTCTCTGACGTTATCATTGAGACGGACAAATTACTTGCGGTTCAAGCCACCAAGAACAGTAAGTTTGGCAATCTGATATTGGCTCAATTGCAGAAGATTGTAAAATTATTACTCAATCAAGTTGAATGTGTTTCTCTTCTTCATGTTAAGAGGTCTGTAAATCGTGTTTTTCATTGTCCGGACTTTTATCTTGCCCAAGCAAGTGAGACGTGATCTTGCATTATCTGAAGTTATTAATGAGCAATGAATCTTCGACTTATTGCTTTCGAAAATTCTGACAGTTGTCTATTAGATTAAAAAGTCTCATATTACTAAACTAGCTCTTTCAACCGTGGTTGATATTAGTATTATTTTATTCCGCAAGATATTATGGTTCGTAACGCCACATTACTTGCATCGCAAGAAAAGTATTTCTTGAGTCCTTTTTGATTTTTTTTTAATGATTTCATTTGAAACAATAGTCTTTAGATCTTTATTCGCAATATCTTGTCTTATAATCATATCCGTTACATACTTTACAACTATATTATTACATATATCAAGAGAATTAATAAATTAAAATATATTAGTGAAAATTTTGAAGTTCATATCTAAAGAAAGAAACGTTTGTAAAAAAACTTAAATTTTATTATTTTTTCAAATAATATATATTTTTATAACGTAATTATACAGATAATGAGATTATTAAGTCTACCACGTAATCACGTTGATAGAAAAATTGACGATGCGGAAAAAATTAACAAAATATAATATAAAAAGAATGACCGACCTCAATTACGTGAAGATGAAGTTAAGTGTGTGTGTATATATATAATTAGGGCAAAACCATAACTTCAGCTCTGTAACGTCCGTTAGCTTTATGTCTCCAAGCCGCCATTATATTTTTCTCCGAAGGGAACAGCCATTGCAATGCTGTTGCCGGCATGGAGAAAACAGAAGCTTAGCACCGCCATTACAAAATTAATTCCAGACGACATCGTAGAAAACATCCTGTTGAAGCTTCCCGGGAAGCCTTTAATTCGTTTCAAGTGTGTTTCCAAGCCATGGCGCGATCGGATCAGCGACACTTATTTTACCAGCGCTCATCTGCAACACAACAAAGATAAATCCTTCATTGTTGCCATAGACGAAAACGGTATAGAGACGATGGTTATATTGGACAAGATAGCGGGTCATAATGAACTCACTGTGAAGGAGCGTCTAGATCTGCCCTCATACGTTGATTACAGATTCGAATGCAGCTGCAATGGTGTTTTGTGTATTACCAAGCGACCGATAACAGATTCAGGAGAAATTGAAGTTGTGTTGTTGAATCCGAACATCAGGAAACACAAAACTTTAAGCGTACAGAAACTCGAAAACACCATAGAGCATTTCGGGATTGGTTATGATTCATCCATGGATGATTATAAGGTTGTAAAAATAATCACGAAGATGAATCCTAGTAACTTCCATGAGCAAGAGGTCGAAGTCTTGACAATAAAATCCGATAAATGGAGACGAGTGGCCTATGATCTCTCTTACCGTATAAATCCTTTGTTTACGGCAGTGTCCCTAAACGAGGCCTTGCATTGGCTTGCAACCCGTGAACAAACAGATGCAATCGCTCGGTTTGGTTTAGCCAACGAAAAGTTTAGCGTAATTCCGCTTACTATCATTCAGTGCGGGCACATTATTTTTGGATTTTCGGCAAGGGAAGATAAGTTGTGCATCGCAAGCCATGATCCAAAATCAAGCAACATTTGGGTTATGGAGTACGAAACTAATTGGGTCAAATTGTTCAGCATATGACGAGATTGCATTCCCCGTTAGCAGATTCGTTCCAATAAGATTGTGTTTCATCTGGAACAGTGTACTTATTGAGAGGCTTCTTGATGGACTTGCTTTCACGTATTATGTTGATGACGTGAAATTGAAAAACAAGGAGGAACTAAACTTGTCTATCACGACTGCGTGGCGATCAATTATTATGTGTACTAATAGTTTAATTAGTTTCACCTAGATAATATATATATAGTTATTGTACCATTCTTTAGCTTTGTCAATCGTTTTTATTCGAACATTAAAACTTTTGAATATGTTCTATGTGCCGAGGGCTAGTAATGAGTATGCCTTTGAAGATGAATATTACATGTTTGAAGAATATGATCCTATAAAAAAACAGTGGACCAGGTTGGGAGATCCTCCTGTAGGTTCTGAACGTTATAACTGGATTTCTTGCCAAGTCACAAATCCCAAGAGAGTTCTTATTATGGGCTCTTGTGAAACTATATTTTCTTTTGATCCTCAATGAAAGAATCCTATACTGGTTCAACAAATAAACAGTATAAATAATAAGTTTGACTTACTAATCTCGATTCCAACAGAAGCCAACAACAACCAGCAGCCTCATAGGATCGGATGCGATGTTGGTCTCGCGAGCAAACCACGATCGTGTTGCTGACAAGAGTGCTCAGCTAGTTCACAGTCTAGATACCACATGGATCGAGTCCATCGACAGACGGAGGATGAGTGAAGGGAGGAGAGAGGTGGCATAGAGGAAGAAGGAACCCTTCTCTTCTTCCTTTCTCTCTCTCTATCTCTCTCTTTCATGTTTTTGGTGGCTTATGGGAGAATGAATTCTTCCTTCCATCACCACTATTTACAATAGTGGTTATTGGGCCTAATAGGCATATAGGCCCATCTCAGGCCCAACTCAATTGGGCTTACCAATTGGTCTTGGTCCACGATCTCGGTTCACACTTTGACCTACCGGTTCGGTTCACCCGTTATGGGTGGACAAATTTTTCCAACATCTCCCACTCGCACATGACGGAACCTTAATATGTCATGTAACATGGTTAGCTCTCTCGTAACCATGCTCGATCCTCTCGTCATAGACCGTGCGACTAGCATACGATGAGAGCATATTTGCTATACACATGTTAGGGTTATATAATAACTCTTAACACAATCCTGCTAGAAGGCGTCTCTTACAGAATAGCTCAATTCTACCAATGTGTATGCAACAACAACTTAGACTGCTGAAAATGTATGCATTTCCCTAGTTCGTAACCACACAATTGCTGCTTTCAAACTTCACGATCTCACGAAAACTTTTCTCAAATTTCACACATCATGTAACACGCTAAATGAGAGCTAGCTTAGCAAACTTATAAGACTAGTGTAAATGCGTCTAGAATGAACTTTTCCTCTTATACTAGACAATCCATATAGCTAAGTTTACTTGCCCAGCTAGTCATGCTTGGTCAAATCAATCATGACCATTAATGACAAGTTAAAGTAGCCAAACTCAACTACACGTCTTGAATATGTTAAGGGTTCTAAGTGTAGGTAGTACCAAGAACAACATGTTCACAATAGGGTCTCACACTAGAAAAAGTGAGATTGTTTTTCAATCTTTTCCATCCCTATGGTTGTGTATATAGCACACATGGCATGATCATATGCCGTGGTGTTCTTTCCTTCTCTTGGAAGAGCGCATGTTTATATAACATTGTTAATACCACACAGAAGCTTCGGCTACGATACATTTCGCCATCTAACCTTAATCCACACTTAACAGGATTACTTCTGGCTTTAAGATAGAATATGCTAAAAGTCTCTCAATTTTAGCATCTGATCATTTAATGATCGGTATAGGAATTTATCCTATGGCGTATGTCTCTTTCCATACGACTTTTTCTTGCCCTTTACAATGAACTCACAATTGTAAAATGCAAGACGACCTCTTGATTATGAACGCA
>CAODLS010563100.1:0-13683 GCA_948243855.1 Flueggea neowawraea | reverse complement strand
TCACAATCACAAAGACCTCATGTGCTCCTAATGCTTTTACAAACAGTGCATTAGATATATAACCAATTTGACGCTCATCAAGACAACAAATTCCTTAACACAACCAATTTGCTTCAAATTAAAACTATTTACAACCATTTTAACTCTTTAATGCTCTCAATCAAACTTGATGTCCACAACTAATATTAATAGCTTAAATTATAGTTTTCCTATCATTCTTCAAGAAATTTGTTAACCAGAGTCAGCTTATATTTTCATCAACTTCTGCAATATCTAGCTTTAGAAAGAACACAGTAGAAATGTTTTTCATTCATAATAACATTGTTCAAACTTGCTTGAACTCTAATGATCATCATTTGTCAATCAACCAAAGACTACAAACAGGAAAGGAAAGTTTTAGCAACAATAGGGAATTTTTGAAACAAAACGACCCAATTTCAGATCCAGCACAGGTAAAGTTCTGCAGCCATTCACTCCAACTACAGGGAAAAAGGAGCCATTCTGCATCTCCAGAATAATAAATCCCAAGGACTCAATGGCCTTACAATAGAACTTACTGCATACCACTAGGAGAAATAGGGTGACTAAACCCTTCCACTCCCTATTTCTCCCTCATTTCCATTAATCTTTTCTGAAGATTTCAGGATTCATCTTCCAAAAATCTCTTGCTAACAAAGTTTGTATAAGGATAGAAAACAAACAAGGAAAAATGAAAATAAAAGCAAAGATTTATGATAAGTTTCTTTTCATCCCCACGTACTCTTTCTGTTTCTCTTCCTCTTCCTCTTCCTCCCCATTTTCTTTACCCAAACAGGTGGACACAACAATTCAAGTATTGTCAATGCAACTACCATGTCCATCTGTGTGATTTTGCTAAAGCAAATCTAGTCCCACAATTCCCCATACTTCTACGAAGTATTACACTTATATTGCAAATTCATCAAGTACAAGTACCAAGTAACACTAAAAAGAAAAATCTTTAAGTCCCCAAGCTGCTGGCTCCCAGTCTATGGAAACCTCCAATTAGTATTCGGATTTATAAACCATAATATTTTTATTTTATTCCAGAGCATTATCAAAAAGACTCAGGCCAGAGGAAGGAAAAAAAAGGCAAACAATAAAAGTATAAAAGGGACAGCCAGAGAAGAGAATAAAAAAGTAATTGTATGACATTTACCTTTGCTACAGCTTGCTTAGACATGGTTGACCTAGATTTATTTGATAGTACCCTTGATAGGCGAGGAATTCCATCATCAATATCATTTGGATTCATTCCATATTGAACCACATCTATCTCTGGAAGCGAAAATGGTTCTCTTATTTGTTTACTTTCACCCGCATTCTCTTCTACTGGAGGCGGTGTCATGTTGCTATTTATTTTCAATTCACGAGTCTGGTGCACTAAACCAGAGACATGATTAAAATGACCATTTGCATGCAGAAAGCCTCCACCGGGAGCATTATCTACAGTCGAACTCCTCGAGCAAAGCCCCCCCATAACGTTGATCACCAGAAACTACTTTCTTCAACTGCAATTGCAATTTTCCATGCAAAAACCAAGAAGTTCCTTTATTTACAT
The DNA here is from genome assembly GCA_948243855.1 of Flueggea neowawraea. Lineage (NCBI taxonomy): Eukaryota > Viridiplantae > Streptophyta > Magnoliopsida > Malpighiales > Phyllanthaceae > Flueggea > Flueggea neowawraea. The sequence goes on along the minus strand of CAODLS010563100.1, from coordinate 12,104 downwards.
TAACTAAAAAATCTCTCCTACTTGGGATCAAAACCATTTAAGTTCATCAATGAGTATACTTGAACCATTTTGAAGCCAAATATCCAGTCACAACTAAATCAAAAATAACCGTATAACCCATTTTCATCACCACTTGTACTCCAAGCCATTAACACCCCTGACCAAATACTGTAAACCAAGAACAACAGCGAATCCATAAATTGCCAAATCAAACACAATAACAGAAAAGATAAAAGAACAAAGACAAGTCAAACAAAACATGTAGATTCATAACTAGTGAGAACAAAGATAACCCACAAGCAAAATCGATCAATTAGTAGCTAAACACACAGAAAGAGTCACAGACAACAAATTTAAACATAATTCGAAAAAAAAAATACAGAGATAGGTTAACAATACAGACAGACTTAGCTTACCCCATAAGGGAGAGATCTGAAGGAGCATAAAAGTGAGTGTGGGTTGTGTTAGTTTGGTCCAAATAAAGACAAGTAAAAAGAGATACATAGAAATAGATAGATGATAGTGGTGATTTTGAAGAAAGACTTGAAAGTGAATGCATAAAGAGCGAGAGAGAGTAAGACAAACAGTAAAAAGAGTTGAGGAAAGAGAGTCTTTCTTTACCTGCAGTGAAAGTGTCGGCCTCTTCGGCACTGCCAAAAACGCCACAGAAGAGCACAAACTCTGCAACTTCTTGGGGCGGAGAGAGAGAGACAGTCAAAGCCCAACCCACTAGACTCCGCCTTCAGCTGACTGCAGCTTCGCCTTACCATGGTTTTTCCATTTTTTTATTCTTGCCCATTCGCACGCTTAGAGCGTTCTTGCACTCTATACTCCGTACGCTCAGTTTGTGCCCTCAAGTCCCTGAACACAAAAATGTGCATTTTTAAATCCCTGAACTACTTTTTTTCTTCCTATGAATTTCTCTGTTAGAAAAACTACAAAAACTGTTGAAAGTAGTGCTAACATGTTTTTTTTTTGAACTGAAGTGCTGACATGGTTATCAAACTTGTGACGTGGCATAATTTTAATATCACACTTGGATTTATGCAACATATGGCAAAGCCATGTTGAAGGGAAAAAAGTGACACTAACAAATTGAAAATTCCATTCAAAAATCAAATTTACCAAAAAAAACCCAACAAAATTATCTTCATCGAAAGCTTAATCCAAAACCAATCGTTTTCCTTCTTCTCTTATCTGCCTCTTTGTTCCTTCCTCTGTTCTCCTTCATCTAAAACCCAAAATTCAAAATCACTAACCTCATTAAACTATCTCAACCTATCATTGTTATCACTTGCTTCTTTAATCAAGTCTTCATCCTCAATCAATGAACACCATACCATTATCTACATCTCTAGCACCCACCTCATGCCTCATCTCGCAAAATACCATCATATACTTTTCTCAACTATGAAAAACACACTATATCACTTCTATAACTAAAATATCTAGTCATTAATTTCAAATTGCCACACACCAGGGCCGTGACTGGAATGTAAGCCGAATTAAACCAAAAAGCCTAGTCGATTTCCACAAACCATGTATAAGTCCTTTTCTCATATCCAATTATTAAAATAATGACAAGAATAAAAGAGTATTGCATGAAATGGATACATTTTTATGAAAAGCTATTCTTTACATCCTTTTTCTATTCGCTCTACAAGACTATGTAAGAAGTGTAAACCAATAAAAGGGCGATTTTTGAGAGAAAAAGATCCCAAAAGAAAAATGAGCAACAATATACGTTTTCTCATACTCCATAATGTCGAGAGCCACCAATTCAAGATGAACATCAAGAGGAAGTCCCCTCGACTAATGAAGGTAACATAGAGAAAGAAAAATACTAGGTGAAAATCACCAATAAAGGAAGTATGACAACTTTGGATGAATCTAACCATCAACTCATCAATGTGGGGAAGGCATGCATGAAAAGTGATTGAATCAATTCTAGAGCTAGAAAAGTTTTTTTTTTCGTAAAGGATAAATAATAGAAGAAGAAGAATCCTTTCATCAAGAAGATTATGGAAAAATTCTTTTTTCTCATAACTTATCAAAAAAATCTCAAAAGTTCAAATTATTTCATTAATTGTATACACAACCAGAGCAATCAACATAAGCACATTCAAAACTATCAAAACATTATGTTATCTCTTGGATGTGATGATGCCCTCATTTCTAGACAATTCCTAATTTATTTGGCTGAAGGGGCTTATGTATTATGGTTTGATGGATATATGAAGGTTTTATCTACAGTTTTTAACTAGTTGAAAATAGAGTTTGTAAAGGCATTAATCATCAATAATATGATAAAGACGTACTTGTTTGGCATTTAATGGTAAGAAAAAGAGACTCTAATGAACTTTTCTGAACAATTTAAACCTTAAGGTTCCAAGACTTGCATGCAAGAGTTACGATCGCAATACTAAGGGATTAGATGTGTGTAATTACAAAAGTTTCTATCTGTCACGACTCGAGATCGGATCATAACTGGTGTACGAGACGAATCGAACTACATGCCCAACTCATCCAGCACAAGCTTCGAAAGAACAGAACATCTACCCAAATCATATACCAAAACATTTAAGAACAATAATTTAAAATATAAGTAAAATAAATAGAAGTCCAATTTTTTTTTATAAACCAAATTCAAAGGTAATATTCAGTTAAACAAAATATTCATATAAAATTCAAATAATACTACACATACAGAGTCTCAGAAATATACTGATACTAATATCATTGATCATAAACCTTTAATATATTGATACTGCTATCAACATCCAATCAAAATCAACAATAGATTAGTAACCTTAAGAGCTTAACAAGTACCTAGCTCAAAATGGTTAAATAGTTGACAATCTTAAGGGCACAAAAAATACTTGACATCCTAAGGGTCTCAAAGCTGAAATAGACAGAAACTATAATACCCTGTATATTTTTTTGATAAGTATTTTCAGATAATTATATTTGGAGTAATTATTTTTGTAATAATTATTTTGGAGAAATTATAATTTGGAATAATTATTTTGGATAATTTGGGAAATTATTTGAAATTTTATTTTTGGTGATTGAAGAGTTAATTTTATATTTTTGATGTTAATTGGGTGATTAATGAAGGTTAGAAGTGATTTGGAAGTGTTTTGGATAAATGAAATTGGTGGAAAAATTGAAATGAAAAATCTGGAAAATAGGACCGGACGACCGGTCGTCTGTCTTTGGAAGTTAGACTGCGTGTTGTTTGCCTTTGGAAGCTCTACCGTTTCTACTGAACGACGCGTCATTGGTTGTCCAGTTGACCTGTCATTCTCGTTAACGTGTGTGTCATTTGCCCGCTTGTCTCCAGCCTTTGTCAAACGACACGTCGCTAGCATTGTCGTCTGCATTCTCCGCATGTTGTTCGAGCGTGTGTCGGCTGGGCTGGGACTGAACAATGTGTCGTTTTGATTTGTCTCCCTCCCTTACACCCAAAACGACGTCATTTTGAGTAGCGATATTCTCTTTTAAATCAACCCGACACCACTTCGTTTTTTAGCCATTTCTCCCTCATTTCTCAATCAAATCCGACCAAACTTGATTCCTCTTGTTCCTGGGACATTCCTCTACCTGATTTGAGGTATTGTCGTTCTTTATTTTCGATTTTTAGCTCCTTTTCATGCTTATTTTTTCTTATTTCCATGTTTGGCCAAAAATGGGTTTGTGATGAGCTAGTATGTTTTGGCTGGATGTTTGGCTTGATTTGGAGTTGTTTATGTTATATATGAGTGTGAGGAATATGGAGGAGCATAGATTTGGCTTGATTGATGAGAAATTGGTGATTTTTATTTAGGGTTTATTTAGGTCCAAAAATGATAATTTTGGTTTGGGTTGTTCCAAGTTGATTTGATGAAAAATGAGGTCAGATTTGGGTTCGTTGGATGATATTGAGTGCGTTTGCACTATCAAAAATATTGGGTCCCGCCTGAATCAAGTTTTGTGGCATTTTTGAATAAACTTTTGTGACACGAGAACTAAAGTGAGAATGTCATTTTTCTAACTTTAAATTGAGGGACTGATATGATATTTTGTGTTTATGGTCAGATTTGTAATTTTATAAATCTATGGAATAGATTTGTAATTTTAGAAAATATTGGGTAATTTTATAATTTTGAGAAATTAGAGGTTTTATTTATAATTTGAGTTGTTTGGAGGGTTTCATTATTAATTCTGAAAATTTAGAGATTTATTATTGATTTTGTGGTCTTAGGGACCAAAGTGTAATTTTATGTAAGTAGGGGACCAATTGTAATTTTACATGAATCTCGATTTTTTGAACGAGAGTGATAGATCTTCGACCGAAATAGGCTTTTGGCCGTCGTTTGAGTTTTTGAGTCTGCATATGCATGTGCACATATTACGGTATAGCGACGATACTAGCATCTTGTTTCGCTTTGTTTCTGACATATGTGTTTCTGATATTTTTGTTACAGCTTCGTGTTCCTGCCAGCATGACCAGCCACCGACAGGTGGTACTTGACTGAATCCTTAGCATTCGGATACCAGGTGAGTGAAATAACAGCTTCAGACACATAGACTATGTCTTCTAAATTATATGTTTTTGATGTGTTGGACATCTTTTTCTAAAAATGGGATAAATAAAGGTTTGGCAAATTAATAATCCAGTTTATGTGATTATTAATATTTGTATTTCGTTTTTGAAAATAATAATAATAATCATACGGTATTTGAATATTGTCTGCAAATTATATTTGTTTCAGATATTGAATATTTATATAAGGATTATAAATATTATTGTAAAATAATTTTCATTGCATGTGTAATTGCCATAAATATATAAGTTATATATTTATATGTCGATATGGGGCACTTTTGCTACGTAGGGTAAACGTAGCCTTTAGTATACTATTGCACAGTCAAGGCCTAGTTACCAGGGTTAATGGTAGCTGTGTGTCCGGCCAAACGCATGTACTTAGTTTCATTATAGTGGCGGAGCCAACCTTATTTATGATATATTATCTGTCGGTTTCAGATATATGATACTTTATATATCTTGTGTGTTTCTGCATGTTGTTTCCCTTGGGTGTAAAGGTTTTCTGAACAAGGAATTTCTAATTATATTATTATATAAAATTAGCGTGTACACGTATATACACTTATATATGTGTGCGGTAGTTTTGAAACGTTTTCAAAACAGTTTTTGTGAGGCCTGGAGCCGATCTGGAGTGTCGTTTCCTCACTAGGGATTCTTACCCCTTTTCTTCTGTCTTCCCGTGTATTTCTCTTATCTTATTTTTCAGGTTCTCTTTTGGCATTCGACAACAGTTTGACATCTTGGACCTAGTGAGGCGTTCCACTTTATTGTGAGTGCCCTTTTGGTTCGGGCTTCCTTGTTTTTAGTAGAGCTCTACACCAGGTTGTTGTTGGGTTACCGGATCCTATTTTGGCTTTTGGGATTTACGATGATTTTTGATATATTTATATATATATTTGACTTATATTACTATTATATTTGTAAACTTATTGCTTATCTATATATTACTATCAACGTAAGTGAGATGAACAACAAACGTACGTAAGTTGGAGAATTTGCAGATGACGTACGTGAGGATAAAGTGACGTACGTAAGAATGGCACAGATAGCAACAAACATCATTAAATGCACTCCAACGGCTATATTCTCTTCTCCAATGGTCATATGGCTTAGAAAAACTATAAATATATCAAAGAAAGACATAAAAACATGGATGATCATATGCTTTCAAGTCCCAAACATATTCTTCATTCCATCACCCCCAAAACACCAAATTCAAGCTAGAGAGAAGATCAAAAGCATCAATCAAACACATGTACTCCTAGCATAAAGCTTTCTACTTTTGCAAACTGTTTTGTATACTCTTTGAGAGTGGGGAAGGTTTGTTGTGAACCTATATAAAACAACATTGTAATGGCCTTTGAGGTTTGAGCCGTAATCAACCTTGAGTAGGTTTTAGAGAGGTGAGCCGTAATAACCCTTGTTGGCTTTAGAGAGGTGAGCCGTAATCAACCTTGTAGGCTTTATAAGTGTGAGTCGCAATCAACCTTGTTGGCTTTAGAGGTGTGAGCCGCAATCAACCTTGGTGTAAGGATTTGTTGGATTGAGTCGGAATCAATCTTCGTTATTGTGGAAATCCTAAGTGAGACTTAGGTAGTGGATTTAGGCATGGTTGGTCGAACCACTATAAATTGCGGTGTTGTTTTCTCTTCACTTTAACTCGCTTCTGCTCTCCTAACTCAACCAAGACATTCTCGGGAAAATTCTCAAACATTCTATAAATTCTAGCTTTGGCTCTTTTGAATGCCGACAAAACTTCTAGAAAAGATGAAGTGTGTTGCATCCACTAAGGTTGTCGTTCTCACCAAACTCGTCCAAGTTGCTAGTGATGAAAGACAAGAAATGGACAAACGACATGAAGTGTCGAATGGAGGAGAGAGGAAGTGACAGAAGGAGGAGAAAGGAGAGAGGAAGTGGCAGATGGATGAAAGAGAGAGGTAGAAGAGAGAAGAGAGAGGAGAGAGAGTGTGTACAAGGAATAGAAAATGCAAAGAGAAAGATAAAAGACTTCCTATGAAATACACAGAGAGTTAGCATATGCAAAATGAAATCAAAAGGCTAGCAAGATTGCAAACTTTGGGTGTTTTGCTTGGTATACCGTATCGTTTTCCTAAAAATGTATTGAGATTGGATAATGTATTTTATTCAGCCTAGTAATTATTTAGAGCAATCTTGAAGGGAAAGGATATAATCTCTTATAGACAAAGACCTTATTGATCAAAAAATATAGACAAAGACCTTGAAGAACGACAAATCCTATCACATAACGACATATCCATACACAACAACGACCGCACACCAAGATAGACGATAGGTGGTCCAGTCTAGTTGTGTTTTATCTTCATAGAAGTAACAGAAAAGAAGCTTAAAAAATTTTCTTTTCTTTAATAAATTTCCAGTTCTTATAAACCTTGTATGTCTTTTTAAGTCTCACATATTTATTGATTTATTTCTTATGAAAAATGCCACTTCAAGCCTCTATCAACCTAGTTAGACTAGTACGTACAGATGAGGTCATCACATATTAGCCAATTAATTACAAAAAATAACTATAAATTAATTAATAGACTTACAATTTATTGAGATTGATGACATTTTTAACACTAAAAAGTTGAGAGTTTTGATTTTTAGTGAAGAATTAAAGTAACTTATCAAAAAAGAACAAGTAACTTATCCAACTTTGCATATACATTGCCAGTTGGTATTCACTGGTTTGAGGCAGCTCCGGTCCCTGTGCAACAGCTACTGGACAAGTATGCAAATGGTCAATGTTATATCAGGTATGGAAAGAGGAATAGAGAACCTTAGCGGGTGTCTTTCGTCTTTTGATTTTCGTTTCTCTTTTTCTCTGTTTGATGTTTCTGGCTTTTGTAGCTTTATTCCTTCGATTAGTTTTGATAGGCTGTCTTGTGTCGTTTTGGCGGTTAGGTGTGTTGGTATCAGTTTGTATGTTGGTTTTAGAAATCACTGTTTGTAACTATGATTTCCTTCATCATAAGAGAAAGTTATTAATAAAATTCATGATATACGTCTTTTATATATTAAAAAAATATCAAAAAAGAAAAACGATTAGTTAATGACACTTAAATTTATATCATGCCGGATGGTTGAGTTTAAAGGAGAGGTAGAAGAAAGTTAGAAGTTAAAAACTATAATCACATATATATTGAACATAAAGAAGAAGTAGATTACACGGATTTTGTCTGTGGTTAGAAACTTGTGCAAACAAAATGGAAGCATTGTGTTATTTCTCAAGTCCAGAAATTTGCTCCAGAAACTGCAACTTCTCTGCACCCCACTATTCTCAACTTGGGTATTGCTTTAGCTACTGCTCCCAATTATGTCCTTGTATGTGAGTTTTATTTTCTCTATGAAAGCTTCTCTGCAATTTTATCATTTTTGCTGTCGTCAGTTTAACTGTATTGCTTCCAAAACAATTAAGTCTTTCTATTTCTTGAGCTGGGAAAAAACACTTACCTGTCAGGTTTGAAGAAGAGGTTCTTGTAGGCAAACCACTGCCAAATAAAAAAAAAGCATAGCAAATTAAAAGCAGAAATTCTCCACAGTAGCATTATGATTAGATTTATATTCTGTATCCAACTAAGGAGTAAACTCCTTTAACTTATGCCAGAAACTAATGAGTCGATTCCAACATTGACGAGTTGAGTTTTCAATTTTCGGTAAAAGCAAATTAAAATGACTTATCACAAAAAATTAAAAAAAAAAAACTTACGCCTGAATAACCAATGCCTACAAGCTCAAGAGCCCCGGGAACCAGAGGAAGCCTGTCAATTGCCTGTTGGATAAAAATTGCACCATTTCTTAAGACACCCTTTAATCATTTGCCTAATTGCTCATGAAATGAAAACCAAAACAAAGTGTGGGATCAAAATACGGAACCAAATAAGATAATGTGGACTCAAATAACTCACAGAAATCAATCCAGTGGAGCCCCACAGTGCAATCAAAGAAGCTACTCCGAGAGTACTCACTGCATACTTGTCTTCAACTTTGTCCCACTGTGAAAATCATTAACAAACAATCATGTCAAAAGCTCCATTCATATTATAGATGTACCGTGTCTTACAATGTGTTAAAACCTCCTTCCACTTTAACATTAACCACCACTAGCAAGACAAAATTACAAAAAAAAAAAAACAAAAAAGTATGCAGGAATTCTTACAGTTTCTTGAATTGTCTTGACAATTTCTGGCAGCTCAGTGGTGGCAACGTCGGGTGTAGCCTCTCCTGTAGCCATAGCCATTACATTGCGGGCAATCTTTCCACCTAAAAACAAGAACACAATCATCAAACCGAATGTAAACATGCAATGATGAGGGTGAATATTTGAAAGGACTCACAGTAAGCAGTGGCCTTCCAGGGGGTCTTAGGGGAGGGAACAGGAGGAGGAGGGAGAGTGGGGAGGGAGACACATTGTGGAGAAGCAGCAGCCGATTGGCGAGGAGCCTTGGCGTCAACAAGGGTTGATGAGGAAGAGATGTTGAGGGTTGTGGATGAAGTTGAAGCCATGGAATTGGATGTTACAGAGAAGTGAACCTCTGAAACAGGGTTAGCAAACTCTGTGTTGTTATCCTGTCAGAGATTCTAAGGCCAGAGCAAAAATGAAGAAATGTTAATGTTCTTTCGATTTATCTGTTGGGTTTTGCCAATTTTTTTGTGGGGTTGAGTTACAGAGGTGTGTGATAATTTTTTTGATTGGAATGTGGAGATGGTTGTTGTTCCAAGTTTGGAGCAAGAGAACCACTCATTCCTTTGATCTGGATAGAGCTGACATGGCTGTTGGATAGGCAATTTATGGTGTTTGATTGGATAGAAGGTTCCAGGGTGGACTTTGTTGCCAAGACAGCTTATCTTTCTCATGAACAAAATATCTACTTGGATTACTAGTTTCTTGGACTGTTTGCTTCTTCATATTATAACCATACACCTGCCCCATCTACCCGTCCCGGACCTAATGTAATAGCACTGCTTGATTTAAAAAAAAATAGAAATCAAATGAATGATTTATGCTCAAAGTAGAAAAAGGGAAACCAAGAATTGCTATTTCAACGTGGCATTGAAAGACAAAATTAGACAAGTCAACGTGAAAGTTCAAGTGATATCACAAATTCAAACTTCTAAAGTACAGAACTTTTTCATTTTAATTCTTAAGTTCAAGTTATATCTATGACATTGTCAGGTCTGATTAAATCAGTTCAAAGTCCTGTAAGTAATGTGATAAGCAGATACACTGACTGGGAGCAGTCATAATCCCTTCTACTTGCTTAGCTATGCATGATTCGAAAACCCAAAAAGTTGAGAAACAAAAGAGCCAGAGAGTTGAGGAGTTTGAAGACTTCGGAGCTCAAAGATGTTTTTTATTTACAAATTTTATTGTTTTACTCAGGAATAAATGAGAATTATTTAGTTTAAAAAAAAGAGAATTAATTAGAAGACAAAAGTGGAGCGAAATTTCAAAGAAGGTGGATGATATGGGTGGATTGTTTGAGGAGGGCCAAGTGAGACAAAAAGGTGAAAGAGGAGAGCTATGGCAGTAGCATACTAGCACGTTTTGGGACTTGGGCTATAAACATAAACAGGCACCACCAATGGGAACATGTTTTTTTTTGTCAGCATAAAAAAAAGTCGGAAGCTACCGGTAATGACGTATTTTTGTTAAGCGCAATTATGCAAGTAAATACTCTTCATTATGAAATGTTATTTTGCTCGGTGGAGACCGAGAGAAACTCACCACGACACCCGTTGAGAGTTGACGTTAGCCTATTACAAAAAAACGAATATATCTCAAACTCAAATGAGAGGCACTGAAATAGTAACCTCCCGGGAGGTCACCAATGGGAACATGTTAGCATCGAGTAAAGTCGCTAAATCAATGCTTCTGTTGCTTTTAATCTACTTTTTTATTCATGTTGTGTGGACCGAAAACCAAATTGATCACGAATGGGAAAAAATGAAAAGCAAAAAGTGAGAAAAAAAATAGGTGCCAGGCAGATAATGACTTGCTTTCACAAAAAGGTGAAAAGTAAAAACACGTACGGTTAATGTTTGGTTTAAGGGAGTGTGGAGAGTATTTTTGGAGATGTACGAGGCAAAAGATAGAGGGCCATTTCTATGTGAATCAACATTAACAATTTATCCATATTCAACTCCTCTTTTTTACTGTGCAATATGTTTTAATATTTGATTATGGTTTGGCTTATTAGAAGTATGGATCACCGAAAGCATGCAGTTAAGCATTTGCATATCCAATCATCTTGAAAAGATCAAGCACGTCTCTCATGCAACCGTACAAAACCGGCAGCAAAGTGGACAGGTTCAAAAAGAAAAAAATAACGCAAATAATGATTTTGTGCGTATAGAATGGCAATGAGTGGCAAAGAGCAGAGAAGTCAATGAGAGCGTGATTGACTGCACGAACAAACACCCCTCCCAACCATCCTTCCATAATTCTTCGACGACACTTTCACCTTTCTGTGTAACCATCTCCCACGATTTCATTATCAACTGTGCAGGTGATGATGGCTCTCATTTTCTTCTTTTTCTGTCTCTGATTGATTGCTGATGGATGGGTGGCTTTGGAGAGGACGTATAAGATTACTTGTAACTTAGGATTTTTAAAGTTGTTTTGTGAGACGTCTGTTTAGTATTTTTATTATTATTTTATTAAAATTTTTAGTTTCGAACCCCTCAGTTTTTTCATCCATAATCCAGAAACTACTTAAGAGTCTCGCGGAACGCCTACTCAATTTTCCACTAAACATAATTTTATTTTAATCCCTCAACTTTTATTTACTACTTTATTTAATATTTTCTACCTCAAATTCATTAAAATAAAAATAGTTCATTCAAATAAAAATAATTCGTTAAAATAAAAATATTACATTAAAATAAAAATAATTCATAAAATTAAAATATTACAAATAAAATATTAAATATTACATTAAATTAAAAATACTACAACCTATATTTTTCACAATTTTTTTTACAAGTGTATTCATGCAAACGTCATGCCGCGGTAGTCATGTTCGACGTATCTTTGTCGATCATCGCTATGTCTTCCTTAAGTTGTTGATCTTTGAGATACTCCATTTTTTCTCGTTCGATCTCGAGCCGTTGTTCTTTTTCTTTCTTTCTATTAGCTTCCGCCGTTTCGAAAGCTTTGCGATTTAATTCCTTCTCGAACAACATGTCGTCCAAAACACGCAACTTCGGAGACGTCGCTTGATGTTGACTTTCCTTTCCTATGCACGTTGCGTTTCACCTTTGCTTGGTTCTTGGCTCTTCCCCTTTGGCCTTATCTCGACCCATTGGGCGAGCCTCTTGGGTTGGCTCTCCTTCGACGCCAGGATTGGAGGCGTTGAGATCGAAGGAGCCAGAGTTAGTGTAGGCGTCTTGGGTGTTCACATTGGTTCTTTTTGGACCAGCCTCAGGGTCCAGGGGCCTCACCCTAAACGATCAGATTTTGATTTTAAAAAAAAATTAATGTGTCTGGCCC
>CAODLS010563096.1:0-26189 GCA_948243855.1 Flueggea neowawraea | reverse complement strand
TTTTGAATCCTACAGCTGATACTCTTCCTATTTGTGTGAATGAAGCTACCACTGCCAGAGAAATTCAGGGACAACTGTCAGCTTACCAGAATAATGAAAGTTCTTCTCTTAGGTCTTGGGCAGATGAGGCTGACTCTAAGGAGGGCGAATGGCTCACTCCTTCAAGAAAAAAGAATAAGAAAGTTGCCAATGGGCAGACCGGGTTTAAACCACGACTCCCTCAGAGACAGACAAAACAACCTGCTCGTTATCAATGAAGGTTTTGTTTTGGAATTGTAGGGGTATTGGTAATATGGATACCCAAAGGTTCTCGTATAATATCTGCTCATCGAACAAACTGTCCATTCTTTGCATTGCTGAGCCATTTGTATCTTTTGACAATGTTTCTTCTCTGTTCTGGGATTCTTTGGGTATGAGGTTGGTTGCTACTAATTCTAAAGATCCATCCACTCTGTGGGTATTCATACATAGGGACTACTTTAACCCTGCTAATATTTCTATTTCAGAACATGTTTCCTTTGATATTTGTTTGTTGAATGACGTTGTTAAATTCTCTTTTATTTATGGAAGTGTGTGGCGTAATCGCCAATTGCAGCTATGGGATGAGTTGGCCATTTTTTCTAGTACTTCAGCTAAATGTGTGCTCATGGGAGATTTTAATGATTTAAGGGGTGCTCATTACAAAACTAGGAGACCTCCGACATCTTTACCTTGCAGGGAGTTTAACCAATTTATTGATGATAATGAGCTTCTACAGGTTCCTCATCAAGGTCTGTCGTTTACCTGGTGCAATAGTAAAAGGGGGTCAGCACGGGTAGAGAGCTTGTTGGACAGGGCTCTGGTTACCCCACAATTTCTTGGTGCTTGGACTAAGATATATAGCGTGGCGATGGTTAGACATAACTCGAATCATTCTCCTCTACTACTTTCTTGTGAGAGCATGACCTCGACTCCTCCTGCGCATTTCAGGTTTCAATCCATGTGGCTAAGTCATTCTAGTCTTCGGGATTTTGTTAAGAAAAGCTGGAAGACTTCAGGTATTCATTTGCCACCTTTTCAACTAGTTACTGCAAAATTGAAGAGGTTGAGTGGCGCTCTTAGGGTTTGGAATAAGGAGGTGTTTGGCAATCTGGAAGTTAATATTTCTACTGTTGAGACCCACTTGTGGGATATTCAACATCGAATTGCACTTGATGGCTTTTTGGATGCCCTATCTATTGAGGAACTTGAGGCTCATTCCAAGCTCGAGTGTTATTTGCAGCAAAAAGAGATTTTCTATAAAGAGAAAAGTAGAGTCTAGCTATAGTGCGGGGATAGAAACACGAATTGTTTCCACTGAGTTCATGCCATAAGGAAGCTGTTAGCCAACATTTTGGTTATGCAGATTAGTGATCATTTGATCGATGATTCAGGTACCATTTCAGATCATATTGTGGACTACTACAGTAATTTATTTAAGTCTAATCCTCATAGTGTGGATTTGTCTCTTGTCAAACAAGTAGTTCCAGCATCTATTAGTTCTGTTGAGAATGAGAGCTTAGTAGTTGTTCCTACTAGTGAGGAGATCAGACATGCTGTGTTCAGCATGGATTCTTTTAGTGCACCAGGTCCAGACGGTTTCACAGGGGCATTCTTTCGGGTGCTTTGGGATATTGTTCAGGCTTAATTATGTTCTATTATAAAATTGTTCTTTACAAGTGGGGCAGATTACACCAGGTTGGAATTCTAGTCTCATGATTCTTCTTCCAAAGGTCAAAGAGGCCATTTCAATCGACCAATACTGCCCAACAGTGCTGAGTAATTTTTGCTACAAGATAATCATGAAGATTCTCGCAGACCAGCTTTCTATTGTAGCTGCTCGAATCATTTCACCCTAACAATTTGGTTTCATCAAAGGTCCGAGAATCGCTGACTGCATTGCTTTGGCTTGAGAAGGGGTTAATTTACTTGACAAAAAATGCTTTGGAGGTAATATGGAGTTAAAAATTGATATTAGAAAGGCATTTGACACTATGAATTGGACCTTTTTATTTGAGGTTTTGGATGCTTTTGGGTTCACTCTGCAGTTCTGAGATTACGTTTTTGAATTGTTCTCTACTGCGCGTTTATCAATTTCTGTCAATGGGCAAAGTCAGGGCTATTTTGGTTGCTCACAAGGAGTTCGACAGGGTGATCCTCTCTCACCTCTTTTATTTTGTCTTGTAGAGGATTTTTTAAGCCGGTACATCTCAACTCTTGTTCATAATGGTACGTTGCTGCCCATGGACTATGCTAAGGGAACCAGGTTTGTCACTCACCTTTTTTATGCAGATGATGTCCTACTCTTTGCTAAAGCCACTATGAAAAACATGAGAGCAATTTTTGAAATGTTTGAAATTTATGGAGGGATGTCTGGCCAAGTGGTTAACTGGGCTAAATCTAACATTTTCTTTGGAAAAGCGATTACTCCACGTCGGGTGCAAAGCTTTATTGCTGGGAGTAATCTCAATAAGGGAGAAGTTTCTTTCACTTATTTGGGTGTTCCTCTTTTTTTATGGTACCCCTAGGAAGAAATATTTACAACCGTTGGTAGACCGAATTTTCAGTAAGTTTAGTGCTTAGAAAGGAGCCTCTCTTTCTATGGTTGGGTAGGTTGCTTTGGTTACTTCTATTATACAAAGTTCTTTATTGGACTCATTTGTAATTTACAAATGGCCTAAACAACTTCTTAGTATGCTTAACAGGCAAACCAAAAATTTTGTATGGACGAGTTCTAATACAAAGAAAAATCTTGTAAAAGTCCCTTGGTCAATATGTTGTACTTTAATTTTGGAGGGGGTATTGGCCTAAAAGACATTGAGTTGCTATGTTAAGAGGGATTCGGTGGCACTTTTTGACTCGGTCGAGTACTGCTCTAAGGGTGATGGAGGCTAGATTTTTGCTCCCTTCGAGCATTCCTCAGATGAATTACTTTCACTCTTCTATTTGGTCATCTTTTAAACAGGTGTATGGGTTATTAATGGAGCATTCATATTGGTTAATTATAGAGACTTCACCTCTGAATTTCTGGACGGGGCAATGGTTGCAACCAACTGGTGCACAACGGCTTGCTCTCGCGGACTC
This sequence comes from Flueggea neowawraea, assembly GCA_948243855.1. Classification (NCBI taxonomy): domain Eukaryota; kingdom Viridiplantae; phylum Streptophyta; class Magnoliopsida; order Malpighiales; family Phyllanthaceae; genus Flueggea; species Flueggea neowawraea. The sequence goes on along the minus strand of CAODLS010563096.1, from coordinate 23,087 downwards.
ATAACTCAGAAATTTATCTAATAGTGTTCAAGAGTTTGTTCTACAGGGAAGTTGGTATCTTCCCCCTTCCTTGAGGGAAGATGTCAAACATGCTGTGGAAGAGGTACAGTTTCTGAAGGAATCAATTGATGCCTACATCTGGCAGTATTCTACTAATGGCAAATTCACTGTTAAGAGTTTCTATAATTGGCTAAATGACTACAGGAACTTGACCCTTATTAACAAGTTCTTGTGGAGAAAATTTATTCCACCTTCGCGGTCCACTATTGTATGGAGGGATTTTTTAGGTTATCTCCTGACAAGTGATAAAATCTCCCAGAAAGGGTTTTTTTTTCCGTCTAGATGCTATTTTTGCAAGGATAGCTGGAAAACTCTTTCTCATTTGTTGGTCACTTGTCAGGTTAGTAAACAACTATGGCTGGATATTTCCTCTCTGTTTGGGGTTCGGGTGAATTGTACTTTGGATTTTCATTCTCTTATTCTAGATGCCATTTATGTTCAGTTGAGTTCCCAGTTAAAGATTTGATGGAATGCTACAATTGCCAGCGCTGTCTGGATTCTTTGGACAGCGCAAAATAATGCTATTTTCAATAATCAGACAGTCTCTATTTATAATCTGTTGTGTTTATTGTAGAAGTACATTAAGGAAACAGATATATTTCGAATGGGTACTATGAATGGTACGCAGGACGAGTTACAAATGTTTCGTAATTTAGGAATTGTTGGAATTCCTAGGACATCTCCCAAAATCATCTTCGTGGTGTGGCGGCACCCGCCAATCAATTGGGTCAAAGTTAATACGGATGGCTCAGCCTTTGGTACTCCGGATCCTTTAGGTGCAGGTGGAATTTTTAGGAATACTCGAGTTTTTTCTAAGGGAGCTTTTGCCTTTTCCACTGATGAGTCTTGTGCCTTTGTTGCCGAACTAAAAACTGCTATGTTCGCCATTAGGAAAGCTGTTGAATGTGGATGGAATAATTTATGGCTTGAAAGTGATTTTTCTTTTGTGGTTCATATACTTAAAACACGATCCCCAGAGGTGCCTTGGTGTTCTCGCCTAGAGTGGTCTGATTGCTTATGTCAACTCTCTGGTATTACATTGGTTGTTTCTCATATTTATAGAGAGGGTAATTGAGTTGCTGATGCGCTTGCTAATTATGGTGCCAAGCATACTGGTTTCCATTGGTAGACTAGCTTTCCAGATTTCTGTAATAGTCTAGTCTTTGATGATTACTCTTGTAGGGAGTGCTATCGCTTCATGTAGCCTCCGTCCTCATTGTTGAACTATTTGTATTGACTTTCTTTTCTTATTAATAATACTTAGATCTCGGAAAAATGATGCAGGTGCTAATGGGGTACCAACCTAGTTGGGATGTCATGGTGCACCACTGATTCATTCGCCTCCAACCTTTCATAAAAAAATTGATTATATGTTATTTTTACTTGGTTTAGTTAAAATAAGAAATAAAACAAAACAAAAATCTAAACAAAAAATAAACGTCCTATTTTTTTTAATCTTGGGAAAAAAAAGACATGTTTATAATTTAAAAAAACTTGTAATTTAATTTTTGGACCCATGTAGCTATAATTTTGTTTTTTTACTATAAAATTTTAATTGCCTTAAAATGACTTATCAAAAACAAATATTTTTCAAAATTTAATGGAATCAAACTGAAAAAAGAACTGCTTATTGAATTATTAAGTGCTTAGTAATTAAACATTTTTAATTTTTTCTATAAATTATTTATTTCTTAATTGACATGCCATGCGTTACGGGACCAGTATCTTATCGTCTCTGTAAAGGATGGACGTATTAAGGTCATGTCTACTTATCACCATAGATGAACATCAGAGTTGGATCAAGTAGTTTGTTGGTAAATCCTTCCGTGAGAATCTCTCACACATGAACGAAATTCAGACACCCTTTGAGAGGGCGCAGTAGATCACCGATGTCCATGTCTTGATGCCTCCAACCGCATATATAGCTTCCTAAACTAAAAAGGACTTTTCAGAGTCAACATCAACCACACAAAATGAACATGAATAAGTGGTAACCGGAAAAATCAGAAAAGGTAAAGAAAAAGAAAATAGAAGGTGGGGTTTGAGTTGTTCTCCATTATCATAAATAAAAAAAATATATAAACAAAAAAAAAACAATTCCTCTTTTGTTTGACACCAATTTGGTTGTGAAATTTGCACCAACTTTTCTAAGATTTGTAAGAGTCTATATCACTTCAATAAATTACCCTACTTATCATGGTAGTTCTTCCACTAACAAGTGTTTTTCTAACTATTTTCAAAACAATCTTGTGAGGCATGTATGAAGCGTTCTGGAGTGTTTTTTCTCACTGAATTTGACTCCCATTTGTTTCTTTGTCTATGTTTATCCATATCTTTCAGGTAGACAATTTTTTGCTATGAAAACTACACCGCATCTTGGACACCCATAATGTGTCTCTTGATTGGTGTCGCCCTTTTGTTCGGACTCTACTGTTTCTGGTATAGAGTTCCACACAGGGATTTTGTTGGGTTACTGGGTTGCCTTTTTTTATTTTGATACATTTACATTGATTTTATTTACCAATATTATGTTGATATAATTATTTATATATCATTGATTTATATAAACTCGTTTTATATTGCTTATGTTTTGAGATAACAAATGTTTTATTGATTGAATAAAATGGGTAGTGTTTATGATCTTTGAGGCTTGTGCGAGATGGTCGGGCTCCCATAGACGATTTGCCTCGTACGCCGGTCATGGTCCGAAAACGGGTCGTGAAAAAGGTGGTATCAGAGTTCTAGGTTTCGTAAGTCTGGGGTCGGTGTGGAACATAGGTATCTTTGATCGAGTCAGTTTGGATTGCTTCTGTATACCCCTTTGATCTTTGGTCTGGTACTGTGGTGATTGCTTGCATTTGACAATGCATACATGGTTTTTGTTATTGTATATGGATATGGATCGACGTCGTCGTAGAGGTCATAAGAGGCCTAGACGTCAGCCTGTTGAGGGCGCTACTCAGTTTGTTGCCGATCAACATGATGCACGTAGTGTTCTAGAAGCTACTGCTTTAGCTTTGCAGCCCCAGCCTCAACCTATGTCTCAGTTGGATATTATGATGCGTTTCACTCAGGCTGTTGAGCGCATTGAGACTCTTCTCACCTGACAAGCAGCTAGAGCTCAACCAATTCTGCCAGTTACTTCGCCAATTCCTCTATCGTCGCCAAAGATTGCAGTTGCACCAAAACCAATAGTAGCTCCAGCAGCACCACAGTCTGAGGCCAAGTCTCGACTCACCAGGTTCTTGAAGCTTACTCCGCCCAGATTTGAGGGCAAGATGGGAGATGATTTGTATAATTTCACATTCACCGTGGAGTAGTGTTTTGAGGTGATGGAGCTCACAGATAAGGTGATGAGGATCAGGTTTGCCTTGTTTCTTCTGAATGGGCGAGCTGCTAGATGGTGGCAGGATATGGGACCGTTTAGGATCTCTACTTGGGATGAGTTCAATAGTAAACTCACATTGTCTGCCCATCCTAATAGTGTGAGGGATAAGAAGTTAGACCAGTTCAATGAGTTCCATCAGGATTTGGGTATGTCTATGATGGACTACGAGGACCGGTTCAAGGACTTAAGCAGATATGCACCCAAGATCAGCAAAGTGGTGAGGAGGCTCTGACAAGGAAATTTATGAATAGGTTGCTACCCAAGATCAGCAGAGTGGTGACGACTCAGTGTTTGACTACAGTGGCATAGATTTCAGAGGTTGCGAGAGAGATGGAGTATCAGGATGATATGCATTCTAGGGAGCCCAAGAGGGCGAAGACAGATGGTTCATCTAAAGGCCAGCAGCACTGAGGTCAGAGTGTTCAGTCAGAGCAGAGGTATATGCATTCCTCTAGAGGCCAGAGGTAGGGATAGGGTTCCCAGAGTGTCAGTGTGGCACACCAGCTGGGTGTGCCTGAGGTCAAAGTTATGGAGGTTCTTACTCACAGTGCGATACTTGTGGGAAGAGACATTCGGGGGCTTACCACAAGGCAACAGGTCTTTGATTGTCCCATAAAGCATGGTTCAGGATTACAGATTGTTCAGTTAGTGGTCGATGGTTCAGGTACTGCTAGCGCAGGAGCTGATAGGGGTTTAGGTAGAGGCGCGCCAGGTTATGGGGCCCATAGCCAGATCTGTCAGGGTATTGGCCGAGGGCATATTGGCCAGGGCAGTTTTGCTTCATGGGTACAGGCTTGAGTATACCATTTGACCCGTCCGGAGGCGCAAACCTCCAATGCTACAGTTACTAGTATGCTCTCTATTTTTGGTTCTTCTACTTATAAAAGTTGTTAGAGGTGTCTACACCTTTGGGCAACAAGTTATTAACTGACTCTGGGATTCAGGGTTGTGTGATTTCCATTGATGGGCACGAGTTGATAGCAGACCTAATCTTGTTAGACGTAGGAGAGTTTGACGTTATACTCAATATGGATTCACTATTGACTTGGCATGTTGCTCTAGATTGTTTTGCAAAAATAGTATGCTTTTGACCACTTGGTCATGTCGAGTTCTATTATCAGGGTGAGCGGGAAAGTGTTGTCCGAAGTTATGTATCAGCTATCAGAGCAGAGAAGATGATCTGTCGAGGATGCGAGGCATATCTGGTTTTATTTTGGTTAAGTCTAAAGGACCAGAGTTGTGGGTAGAAGACGTGTGGGAGAATTTTGGTCTAAGCTTTGGATAGCTTTTTTATGAACAAAAGTGACTTGAAAAGTAAGAGCGAAATAGACATAAGGATTTATAGTGGTTCGGCCAACCTTGCTTACATCCACTACCTAAATCTCACTTAGGCTTTTCAATATCGATGATTGATTGCAGCTCAATCCAACAAGGCCAATACACGAGGTTGATTTCGGCTCAACACCTCTAAGGCCAACAAGGTTGTTTTCTATAGGTTCACAACAAACCTCTCTCAATGTTGTTTTATACTTAGGTTCACAACAAACCTCTACAATGTTGTTTTCTATATGCTTACAACAAACCTAACTCACACTCTCAAAGTGTATACAATTGGTTTACAATCAATGAAACTCTATGCTAGAGTTGAATATTTAAGATTGAAAGTTGAACTTTGATCTCTAGTTTGAATTGATGTTTTTCTTGATGGAAATTGATAGGAAGTTTGGCTCTATGATTTCTGATGTTTTCCAACATGCTTTTGGTCTTCTCTTGATGTATTTATAGCCCTTTGAATCAATATGGCCATTGCTTTGAAGAATATAGTCGTTGGAGTGCATTTAATGCTGTCTGCTATTGTTTGTGTCATTCTCACGTACGTCACATTAAACTTACGTATGTTACCTAAAAATTTTTGCAGCTCACGTACGTGACAATACATGTTACGTACGTTGATCATCTTTAAGCAAGCTTTGTGTACGTGAAACTATATCTTACGTACATGAATGAAAACACACGTACGTGGACTTCTTCTTACGTATGTGAAACGTGCTTTAGAGGATTTCAGTGGCTTTTGCTTGTCTTCAGACTCTCTCTCACATACGTGACATGTTTCTAATGTATGTGAATGCTTTTGTGACTTGGTTTCAGAAATCCAAGCTTTCCAACGTGTTTCTCTTTAACTCAAACATTTTGCTCTTCATCAAAACACATAAGGAACTTATTGTTGATTACCCATGATCCAACAAGATGTACCCATGGTTTGAGCATTCTCCGATGTGTTTTCTGAGGAGTTCGCTATTGAGGTTCAGTCTGGTACCAATCCGGTATCAATTCCACTGTATCGGATGTCGCCAACAAAATTGAAGGAATTGGAGCTGATAGACAAGGGATTTGTTTGACCAAATGTTTTACCTTGGGGTGCACCAGTCTTATTTGTAAAGAAGAAGGACGATAGTCTAAGGATGTGTATAGATTATCGCTAATTGAACAAGGTTACGGTGAAGAAACGATGCCCACTTCTGAGGATAGATGATCTATTCGACCAGTTGCAGGGTGCACAATAGTTTTCTAAAATAGATATGAGGTCGAGATATCATCAGTTGAGGATCCAAGGTGAGAACATTCCAAAGACTGCATTTCAGACTAGATACGAACATTATGAATTTTTGGTGATGTCATTTGCTTTGACGAATGCTCCAGCGACATTCATGGATTTGATGAATATGGTGTTTATGTCGTATTTAGATCGGTTTGTTATCATCTTCATCGATGATATTTTGATATTCTCGAGGAGTAGGGAAGAGCATGTGGACCACTTGAGGTCAGTACTGTAGACTTTACGGGACCATCAGCTTTATGCTAAGTTCTTGAAGTGCGAGTTTTGGCTTGAACACGTGGTGTTTCTTAGACATGTGGTGTCGAGAGATGGTAGTATGGTTGACCCACAAAAGGTAGAGGTTGTACTCCATTGGGAGAGGCCTAAGATTGCTACGGAGATTCGGAGTTTTTTTTGGTCTAACCAGTTACTATAGGAGGTTTATCTAAGATTTTTCTAGGATTGCAGCTCTTATGACCCGATTAACTCAGAAAGGAGTTAAATTTGTTTGGTTCGACAGATGCGAGGATAGTTTCTAGAAGTTGAAGGAATGTTTGACGAGCGCACCAGTGCTGGTTTTACCGTCAGAATCTGGAGGTTTTCGATGTGTATTGCGATGCATCTAGAGTGGGCTTAGGTTGTGTATTAATGCAACATGCAAAAGTCATTTCTTATGCATCAAGACAACTTAAAAAGCATGAGCAGAATTATTTGATGCATGATTTGGAGTTAGCAGCCGTGGTGTTTGCACTCAAGATTTGGAGGCATTATCTCTATAGAGAGAATTTTGAGATCTTCACTAACCATAAGAGTTTGAAATATATCTTTGGTCAACGAGACCTGAACTTGAGGCAGGGACATTGGTTAGAATTGCTAAAGGATTATAATTGCACCATATCATATTATCCTAACAAGGCTAACGTGGTTATCGATGCTTTGAGTAGGAAGTCGATGGGGATTTTGGCTCACATCGCAATTGAGAGACGACCAATAGTGTCGGAGTGGCAGAGGTTGATGGAATTTGGAGTCAAGTTACAGTTTGACGACTCTGGGGTTCTGCTTGGTTACATTGAGGTGAGAATTATTTTGTTAGATCGGATCCGAGAGGCTCAAAAGGAGGATTCTGAGATGCAGGATTTGATTGAAAAGGTTAAGACATCTGAGGTACCAGGGTTTAGCCTTGATGATTTTTGAGTCCTTTGGTTTAAAGTGAGATTGTGTGTACCATCTTCTGGTGGGTTACGAGAGGAGATTATAACCGAGGTCACAATTCTGTTTATTCGGTTCACCTGAGATACATTAAGATGTATCGGGATCTTTGTGAATCTTATTTGTGTCTGGGAATAAACAAAGATATCAGTGAGTTTGTCAATCGGTGTTTGACTTGTCAGCAGGTTAAGTTTGAGCACCAGCGTCCTTCTGGATTGTTACAGTAAATGCCTCTTCCGGAGTGGAAGTGAGATCGTATCACGATGGAATTTGTAGTGGGATTACCAAATACATCATCCTAATATGATTCTATTAAGGTCATCATTGATCGATTGACCAAGTATGCACATTTTCTTCCTGTTAAGATGAATTACTGAACGGCACGACTAACGAAGTTGTATATTGAGAGGATTGTATGTTTGCATGGTGTACCTATCTCCATATACTTGTACCACTCGAGTATTGAGATGGCCCTTACGAGGCACTGTATGGTAGAAAGTGTAGATCTCTTTTATATTGGGTCGATGCCGAAGAGAGATAGTCATTGGGGCTAGATCTTATTTTGGAGACCATTGAGAAGGTCAGACTAATTCAGCATCAGATTCAAACTGCTCATACTCGTCAGAATAGTTACATTGATCCAAAGTATAAACATTTACAGTTTGAGGTAGAAGACCATGTATTCCTGAAAACTATCACCTATAAAATATGTTATGAGATTTGGAAAGAAAGGCAAGTTGAGCCTGAGGTACATTGGCCCTTTCGAGAGTATCAGTCGAGTTAGAGCCATGGCATATGAGTTAGCGTTACCGCTTCAGTTTGCTTCAGTTCACCCAATGTTCCATGTTTCACTTCTGAGGAAGTATGTCTCTAATTCGTCACATGTTCTGGCACTGCAGATTATTGAGATTCTATTAGATTTGTCCTATGATGAGGTTCCGATGAGGATCGTTGACCGCCAGGTCAAGAGACTCTGAAAAAAGAGACCACTTCAATGAAAGTGATTTGGAGCATCATTCTATTGAGGAGGCCATTTGGAAGGCTGAGGATGAGATGTGGCGCATATATCTGCACCTGTTCGATTCTGTCGATTCATAGGTCAGTTTAATTCAGTTATGGTATTGTTTCTGCATCTTCTACATTTTATTTGGCATCATTGTTATCGTATCATTTTTATTGCATGTGGTGCATTTGGTCGAGTAACCGGGTTGTAATACCCGTCCAATTTCGATTCGACATTTGTTGGTTAGTGATGATAAATTTGGGTTTGTATTGTTGAAGCCTTAAATAAGATGATATATGATGTTCATTAGTAAACAAAATGTTTTGGAGTCATAAACTTTTGATGGAATTAAAAGGGGAAATCAAGAAAATAGGAGAATAGGTCAATATGGTGAGGAGCAGCCATGGTAACGCGTTACGGGGTGTTGTCTCTTGGTGGGTAATGCGCGTCTTGAGGTCTGGAAAGTGCGGAACACACGTCTTTTGTTCGACACTCGTTTTGTCAGTTAAAACAGCCCCAAAATGCTATGTTTTGACCTGCTGGGTTTATAAAAACCTAACACCCGATTCCCTTCGTCTTACTCCGTCTTTTTTGCATTTTCTCACATAAAAACTGTCCCAAATCCGCATCTTTTTGCCTCAATTTTTCCCTTCCATCTCTAAGGTAAGTTCATCAATCTCTCTTGGTTTATGCTTCCATTTGATGCATTTTATTTGCTTGGAGGGTTGAAGAACGAAAATGGGTATAGTTGAGGCGTGGGTTCTATTTTTCTTTGATTTTAAGCTAGATTGGAGGTTGTTTTTGATTGATGTATGTATGAGAAACATGGAGAAACATGAATCTAAGTAGAAATTGAAGAATGGATGTTGTTTGTTATTGGAGTTGGAAAATCCAAATTTGAATTCAAATTTTCATGATGATATTGAGTTTTTTTGTTGAAATAGATGTTGGATTTGGGTTTAGGAGTTTGATTATAGTCAATGTGGATGATTGGTTTCGTTTTGCATTGGTTGAATTGAAAGTTTGGTAACTTTGAGAATGAAACTTTACGTTCTATTATTTTCGTAAATTTTGGAAAGTTGAAGTTCAATTTGTAATTTTCGAAACTTGAGCTCTAGAATTATAATTTTGGAAAATTGAGGTATAGATTTATAATTTCTGAAAAAGTTGGGGACTAACTTGTAATTTTATAAGTTAAGGATTAAATTACAATTTCTGACAGTTCATGGATGAATTTGGAAATTCTGACTTATGAATGACCTCTTGGTAATTGAAGGATACTTTGAGGACTATATTGAGATTTTTGGGGATTAAAATGTAATTTTACAGTAGTTGGGGACCAAACTATAATTTTACATAGATTATGAATTTATGATCGACAGTGATGAGTTCACATTCGATATATGTTTTCAACGACTATGAGAGTTTGCATTGCATTTTTATATCATGCATTTGGTGTAGTCCACAGTACCACATTTTGATTTATGTTATATATGTCCGTGTTCAACTTCTTATTCCTGCCAGCGAGGTCAACCACCGACCAGTGGGGCTTGACTAGTGATTCAGCTTGGACATCCAGGTGAGTGGATAGCAGATTCAGACGCATAAGCTGTGTCTTGAAACTTCTATTATGTTTTATGATGTATTGAACATACTTATTAAAATGGATTAATCTAAGGATTGGTTAAATGAATAAAATAATTATGTGATTTTTATAATCAACCCTATGTTTTATGAAATTGATATATATATATATATAATTTTAAATGATGAAATGCATGCCTATGATTTACGCTATATAAAATTATGTTTTGTTTTTATGATACGGGACACCTATGCTACGAGGTCGAAGTAGCCTTTGGTATACCAATGATATATGTACTATGAAATCCCAGCTACCAGAGATCCCGGTAACCACGCGTTCTAATCCAACACGTAAATTGTTATGATAGTGGTCGAGTCCACATCACCCATATTTTATGGTGCCACGAGCACACCCATGATTATGGTCTCTTATTAACAATATATGTTTTAACGATGAAAACATGTTTTAAGAATCGAAAAGATTATTAAATACGTTTTTATGCTTGCTAGATGCTTTGCTTACGAACGATTTTGAAATGATTTTCGAAAAGCTATTACTTATAGCATGTATATGTATACATCTATACCTGCATGTGGTATTTTTAAAATATTTTCAAAGCAGACTTTGTGAGACATGTATGAGGCGGTCTGGAGTATTTTTCCTTATTGGGCCCTGAGCCCCTTTTCTTTCTATGTATACTGTTAATTTTATTCTGCATGTTCATCATTTTTGGCTTCGAAAACTTTTCTGCATCTTAGATACCAGTGATGTGTCTTTTGGTTAGTGACACCCTTTTGATCGGGCTCTTATGTACTCATGTTATAGCTTTACATCAAGATAATGTCGGGTTACTAGGTTGCTTTTATACTTTGATGTTTTTTTGTAAATTATGGTATATGTATATATTTTGAATATTTTTTCTATGATAAATGTTTATTTTATCGTATGTTTTTAAATAACAAATGTTTTGATTAAATAAATATTTTAATCAATTGCATTATGGGTAGTATGTTATGATCCATGAGGCTTGTGTGAGATTGGTCGGGCTTCCATAGATGGTTCGGCTCGTATGCCGGTCGTGGGCCCTCAACGGGTGGTGACAAAGGTGGTATCAGAGAATTAGGTTTTGTAAGTTTGGGGTCGGTATAGAGCTTAGGTATCTTTGATCGAGTCAATTCGACTTTGCATCTGTAAACCTTTTGATCTGTGGTTGGTACTGTGCCTATCACTTGCATTATGACATTGCATGTACGATTTTTTATTATGTTATGTTGATATGGATTGACACCGTGGTAAAGGTCGTGAGAGACCTAGGCACGTGCCTATTGAGGGTGTTGCTCAGTCGATGGCCAATCATCATGATGAGCATAGTATGCCTAAGGTTATTGCCCTAACACCTCAGCCCCAACAGATGTCTAAGTTGGAGATTATGATGCATTTCATCTAGGCTGTTGAGTGCATAGAGACGCTTCTTACTAGCTAGGCAGGTAGAGGTCAGCCTGTTCAGCCAGGTGTTGCACAACCAGTTCCTCCACCACAGATAGAGGTGTCAGTTGCACTAGAGCCTGTTATAGCTTCAACAGCACCGTAGTCAGAGGCTGAGTCTCGACTTGTTAGATTTCTTAAGCTTACTCCGCCCAGGTTTGAGGGTAATTTGGGTGATGGCCATCGTTGCTTCACTTGAACGATGTTTTGAGGCTATGGAGCTCACCGATGAGGCAATGAGAGTTAGGCTTGCATCATTCTTATTGGACAGTCGAGCTGTAAGATGGTGGCAGGATAGAGGATCTTAGAGGATTGTTATATGAGATGAGTTCAAGAGTGAGCTCATGTTGTCTGTCCTTCCCTAGAGTGAGAGGGATAGGAAGGTATATCAGTTCAATGAGTTTATCCAGGAGCAAGGTATGTCTGTGAATGAGTATTAGGATCGCTTCAGAGATTTGAGCAGGTATGCACCAGCTGATGCCCATAGTGAGGAGACCTTGGCGAGGAAGTTTTTGAATGGGTTGGATACTCAAGACTCGCAGAGTGGTAGTGACTCTAGTGTTGTCTACAGTATCACAGATTTCTGAGGCTGCAAGAGGCATATAGTATCAAGATGAGAGGCAGTCGAGAGAGCCCAAGAGGGCGAAGACTGAGGGTATGTTTAGAGGCTAGCAGGGTCGTGGATAGAGTAGCCAGCCTATAAATTTTCCTCTATAGGGCAGCGTCAGGGATAGAGTTCCTAAAGTGCTAGTGTGGCACAGCCAGCTGGGCGTGCCGAAGGTCAGAGTTATGGTGGCTCGCATCCGCCGTATGAGTCATGTGGGAGGAGATATTATGGGACTTGTGTTAAGGCTGCAGGTCTCTATTTTCACTGTATGCAGCCAGGGCACAAGGTGGATAATGATCCCGCAAAGCATGGTACCGGAGCACAGACAGTCCAGTTAGTGTCCGGAGGTATGGGTATTGCTAGTTCTTGAGCTGGCAGAGGCGCAACATCTTCTGGGAGTCATAGTCAGTATGGACATGGTTCAGGCCGATGGTAGATCGGTCAGAGCAGTTTTGCTGCAGGAGAAAAGGCCAGAGTGCATCATTTGACTCGTTAGGAGGCTCAGACCTCCAATGTTGCAGTTACGGGTACGCTATCCATTTCTGGTTCTTCTGCATATGTCTTATTTGATTTTAGAGCATCTCATTCATTCATCATGCCATATTTTGTTGAGCATGTTGGGTTAGTGGTGTATCCACTAGTCAGGTTGTTAGAGGTTTTGTCACCTATAGGTGCTAAGATTGTAGTTGATTTTGAGGTCCGAAATTGCATGATTGCCTTTGAGGGGCACGAGTTGATTACTGATCTTACCATATTGGATATGGGAGAGTTCGATGTGATACTCGGTATGGATTAACTTTCGACTTGGCATGCTACCTTGGATTGTTTTGCCAAGAGGGTATGTTTTCGACAACCTGGTCAGACAGAGTTCTGTTATCAGGGAGAACGAGACAGCATGGTTTGAATTTATGTATCAGTGGTTAAAGCTGAGAAGATTCACCGAGGTTGTGAGGTGTATTTGGCTTTTGTACTTACTGAGCCACAGAGTTCAGAGTTGAGACTGGACGAGGTGGTGGTAGTTCAAGAGTTCTCTGATGTGTTTCCAAAGGAGTTACATAGACTTTTGACAGAGTGCGAGATTGAGTTTGCTATTGAGATTTAGCCTGGTACTGATCCGATATCAATTCTTCTGTATCGGATGGCGCTAACAGAGCTAAAGGAGTTGGAGACTTAGTTGAGAGAGTTGTTGGATAAAGGATTTGTTTGACTAAGTGTTTCAACTTGGGCGCTTCGTTGTTTGTAAAAAAAGGATGGTAGCCTTCACATGTGCATCGATTACCATTAGTTGAACAAGGTAACGATGAAGAACTGATATCCACTTTCGAGGATAGATGATCTATTTGACCAGTTGCAAGATGTACAATGGTTTTCCAAGATTGACTTGAGATCGGGATATCACCAATTGATGATCCGACGTGAGGACATTTTGAAGACTGCATTTCAGACTAGATACGAACACTGAGTTTTTGGTGATGTCGTTTCGATTGACGAATGCTCCTGTGGTATGTATGGATTTGATGAACAGAGTGTTCAGGCCGTATCTAGATCGGTTAGTGATTGTCTTCATTGATGACATATTGATCTACTCGAGGAGTAAGGAGGAGCACGAGGATCACTTGATGTCAGTCTTGCAAACCTTGAGAGAACATCAGCTTTATGCTAAGTTCTCGAAGTGCAAATTTTGGCTTGATCAAGTGACATTTCTCGAACACGTGGTGTCGAAAGACGGTATTATGGTTGACACACAAAAGGTAGAGGTTGTACTCCATTGGGAGAGGCCTAAGACATCTATGGAGATTCGGAGTTTTCTGGGTCTAGTTGGTTACTATAGGAGGTTTATCTAAGATTTCTCAAGGATAGCACCTCCTATGACCAGATTCACTCAGAAATGAGTCAAATTTGTGTGGTCTGACAGATGTGAAGATAGTTTCCAGAAGCTAAAGACATGTTTGATGAGTGCGCTAATGTTGGTTTTATCGTCGGGTTATAGAGGATTCATGGTGTGCTGTGATGCCTTGAGAGTTGGCTTAGGTTGTGTGTTGATGCAACATGGTAAGATGATTGCCTATGCATCCAGACAGCTTAAGAAGCATGAACAAAACTATCTGACACATGATCTAGAGTTGGCAGATGTAGTGTTTGTACTCAATATTTGGAGGCACTATTTATACGGACATACTTTTGAGATCTTTACCTATCATAAGAGTTTGAAGTACATCTTTGGGCAGAGACGTTGGCTGGAGTTGTTAAAGGATTATGATTGCACCATATCATATCATCCTAGCAAGGCTAACGTGGTTGTTGTGCCTTGAGTAGGAAGTCGATGGGGAGTTTGGCTCACATCACAGTTGAGAGGTGACCAGCAGTGGCAGCGTTTGATGAGGGATGGAGTTGCATTCCAATTTGAGGATTTTGGATCATTGTTTGGTCACAATGAGGCGAGACCTATTTTGTTAGATCTGATCCGTGAAGTTTAGAAGGAGGATACTGAGATTCAGGGATTGATCAAAAAGGTGAAAGCATCTGAAGTGTTAGGGTTCAGCATTGATGATTCGGGAGTCCTTTGGTTCGGCTTGAGGTTATGCATACCATCTTCAGGTGGTTTATGTGAGGAGATTATGGCTGAAGGTCATAGTTCTACTTATTCGATGCACCCAGGGTACATTAAGATGTATCAGGATCTTCATGAATCCTATTGGTGGCCAGGGATAAAGAAGGATATAGCTGAATTTGTCAATCGATGTTTGACATGTCAATAGGTTAAGTTTGAGCATCAACATCCTTATGGGTTATTGTACCAGATGTCTCTTCCTGAATGGAAGTGGGACCACATCACCATGGACGTCTCTAGGATATGACTCCATTTGGGTTATTGTGGATCAATTGACGAAATTAGCGCATTTCTTGCCTGTCAAGACGACATATGTAGCGGTACGATTGGCAAGATTGTATATCAAGAGGATTGTTGTCTTCATGGTGTGCCTGTCTCTATAGTGTCTGACAGAGGACCTCATTTTATGTCCCAATTTTGGCGTAAACTTTAAGACGAGTTGGGTACTCGATTGGATTTCAGTATTGCTTTCCATATGCAGACAGATGGACAGTCCGAGCATTCAATTCAAACTTTGGAGGATATGTTGAGGGCGTGCGCTGTGGATTTTTTAGGGAGTTGGGATTCCCATTTGCTATTGGTAGAGTTTGCTTATAACAACTCGTACCACTCGAGTATCGAGATGGTGCCATACGAGGCACTGTATGGTAGGAAATATAGATGTTCTTTATGTTAGGCCGAGGTCGGAGAGAGAGACATTGGGGCCAGATCTTATTTTGGAGACTACTAAGAAATTCAGACTCATCCAGCAGAGGATTCAGACTGCTCACAGTCGTTAGAAGAGTTACTCTGACCCGAAGCGTAAATATTTAGAGTTTGAGAATGGAGACCATGTATTCCTGAAAGTATCACCTATGAAAGGTGTTATGAGATTCGGGAAGAATGTCAAATTGAGCTCGAGATACATTGGTCCTTCTGAGATTATTGGCCGAGTTGGAGCCGTGGCATATAAGTTGGCGTTACCGCATCAGTTTGCTTCAATTCATCCAGTATTTCATGTTTCGCTTCTGAGTAAATATGTTCCAGATTCATCGCATATTTTGGCTTTGCAGTATATCGAGGTTCGACCAGATTTTTCTTATGATGAGGTTCTGTCGAATATCGTTGACCGCCAGGTCAAAAGACTTCGAAATAAATAGGTCGCTTCAGTGAAAGTGATTTGGAGACATCATTCTATTGAATAGGCCACTTAGGAGGCCGAGGATGAGATGCTGTGCAGATATTTGCCCATATTCGACTCAGCTGACCTTTAGGTCAGTATGTCTTATTTTATATCTTTGCATCCTTTGCATATGTTTATGGTGTCATCATGTCTTCATGTTTGCACGTTGGTCAAGCGTTGTCTATGCATTGACTATGTTATGTGGTTGGATAGCCTGATTTATGATTTGGATTATGTTTTGAGAGATCCAGGGTTGATCGTAACTATGACTTATTTTGATTTGAAATTCGAGTATGTAATACCCCCATCCAATTTTGATTCGAGATTTGTTGGTTAGCGATGATAAATTTGGGTTTGTATCATTGAAGCCTTAAATGAGATGATCTATGATGTTCATTAGTGAACAAAATGTTTTGGAGTCATAAACTTTTGATGGAATTAAAAGGGGAAATCATGAAAAGAGTAGAAGAGGTGAATATGGTGAGGAGCAGCCATGGTAACGCTCGTTAATGCGTGTAACGCGTGTTACAGTGTGTTTCCATTCAAGGAATCTGGATGTCATTCTTGTAACACGTGTCTCTTAGTGGGTAACAAGCTTCTTGAAGTCTGGAAGGTACGGAACGCTCTTCTCTTGTCTGACACGCTCTTTTCGTTAGTTAAAACAACCCCAAAACGCTGTGTTTTGACTTGCTGGGTTTATAAAAACCTAACACCTGATTCCCTTTGTCTTCCTCCGCCATTTTTGTGTTTTCTCACCTGGAACCCATCCTAAATCTGCCTCTCTTTACCTCAATTCGTTTCCCTTCCATCTCTAAGGTAAGTTCATCAATCTCTCTTGGTTTATGCTTCCATTTGATGCACTTTATTTGCTTTGAGGGTTGAAGAACGAAAATGGGTATAGTTGAGGCTAGAGTTTGGTTTTTCTTGGATTTTAAGCTAGATTAGAGGTTGTTTTTTATTGATGTATGAATGAGAGACATGGAGAAACATGAATCTAAGTAGAAATTGAAGAATAGATGTTGTTTTTTATTGGAGTTGGAAAATCTGAATTTGAATTCAAATTTTCATGATGATATTGAGTTTTTTTTGTTCAAATGGATGTTGGATTTGGGTTTAGGAGGTCGATTATAGTCAATGTAGATGATTGGTTTCGTTTTTCATTGGTTGAATAAAAAACTCTGTAGTTTTTAGAATGAAACTTTATGTTTCAGCATTTTCATAAATTTTGAAAAGTTGAAGTCACATTTGTTATTTTGAGAAACTTGAACTTTGGAATTGTAATTTTGAAAAAGTTGAGGTATAAATTTGTAATTTCTGAGAAGGTTGAGGACTAATTTATAATTTTACAAGTTAAGAATTAAATTGCAATTTTGAGAGTTCAAGGATGAATTTGGGTATTCTGACTTATGGAGGGCCTCTTGATAATTTAAAGATACTTTAAGGACTATATTGAGATTTGCCAAGTCTCGGGGACTAAAATATAATTTTACAGTGGTTGGGGACCAGATTGTAATTTTACATAGATTATGAATTTATGATCAAGATTGATGAGTTCACATTCGATATATGCTTTCAATGATTATGGTAGTTTGCATTGCATTTTTATATCATGCATTTGGTAGTCTTTTTTTTTGTTGAAATGTTAGGGCTATAAAGTGGTGCACCATGATATCTCAACTAGGTTGAAACCTTATTAGCACCTGCATCACTTTCTCGAGCACCCAGATATTTTTAATAGAAAAAGAAAATCATTACAAAGAAGATCCAAATCAGGGATTACATGAAACGATAAGTTTCTCTGGAGGAGAAATCCTCATAAACTAGATGGCTACAAAAATCAGGAAAAGAATGCCACCAATGTAAACCCGGGTTACTTGCACCAAAATTAGCAAGTTTGTCTGCAACCCTATTGCCCTCCCTATAAATGTGAGACACCACAATAGTCATATTAGAAAGCCTGCTAATACAATCTGCCCAATCTAATCTACAACACCAAAGCACATCAGAAGTCGTCTTGAACAAATTCACCACATACATGAATCACTCTTTAGCCAGACCTGTTACTAGCCATAATCTGATGCTTTCTGGATAGCAAACATAACCGCCTTTAGTTCAGAAACAAATGCAGGCATATCCACTGTGTGAAACACAAAGGCCCATTTAGAGAAACCCCTGGTATTGCGAAAAATACCCCCTATACCAGAAATACTTGGTGTGCCAAAAGCCGAGCCATCAATATTGATTTTTACCCAACCGTCTTGAGGAGGCCGCCAGACGATAGGAATAATTTTAGGAGCCTTTCTAGGGATGCCTATAATTCCCAGATTAGAAAAAAATTGTAGTTCCTCCATAATTCCATTCATGCTCCTAATCCGAAACATGTCTGCTTCTTTGGCACATTTCCATAAAACAAGCAAAATATTGTAAAAACTTACATGCTTTTCATGGAAAATGCAGTCATTTCTGGCACCCCGGATAGCCCAAACTGCACTGACAATAGCCACATTCCAAAGGGCTTTAACTTGCATACTCAGGTTGACTTTCATTGTCGCCAATATTAGAGATTGTAAAGTGTCATTATGTTGGAGCCGAATAGCAAACAAGGAAGAGATGGCCTTCCAAACTTCAGTGGTGATCAAGCAATCCACAAACAAATGATCTAAAGTTTCATCGTCCTATTTGCACAGAGAGCACCTATAAGGGAAAAGCAAACCTTTCTGTTGCAGCTTGTCGTCCGTTGGAAAGTAACCCAGAAAAGCCCTCCAACTAACTGTGGATCGTGAAGGGGGAATGAACTTCTTCCACAAGAAAATATTCCAAGGAGCAATTTCATTACATCCAGTCAGAACCCGATAAAATGCCCTCACAGAGAAGGATCCGATAGTAGAATACGTCCAAAGGCAAGCATTTGATCTTTCCCGCAGAAAACCAACCTCCTCCACAGCTTGTCTGACTTCTAGTGGCCTAAAGGAAATAAGAGGTTCGTGGGAGCCCTAAAGGAAATAGGAACCGTGATTCTAAAACCCTCAAAGCAGAAAAACATTGCGAAAGTGGCCTCCAAGCTAAAAATCCAAGCATGGCCAAGTTCAGGTTGTCTAGGTCCTTAACTCCAAGACCACCTTCCTTGATAGAAGAACAGGACACAGACCACAGAACTTTAATAAGCTTTTTAGAGGTGACTAATTCGGTCCAGATGAAGTTTCGTATTTGCTGATTCAGCTTGCTAAGCAATTGTTTGGACCATTTGTAGACCGCAAAAGAATGTAGCATAGAGCTTTGGATAACCTAAGTCACCAAACTAACCCGGCCTGCCATAGATAAGGAAGCACCCTTCCAAGAAATAAATTTGCCAAAAATTCGATCCACTATGGGTTGTAAGAATTTCCTCATGGGAGCACCAAAAAATAAATGGACCCTAAGATATGTGAAAGGCACTGTGTTGCGCTTAACATTTTTTCAAGCTATGAGAGACGAGGCATGCCTAACTTTGACTGCTTTCCCAAAATAGACATTGGATTTATTATAGTTAACTATTTGGCCAGACAACCCCCCGCAAAGATCAAATAGTTGTAGGATGGCATTCATGTTAGACATAGTGGCCTTGCTAAAGAGAATAACATCATCTGCATAAAATAAGTGAGTTACAAATCGAGCTCCTCCAGCATACCCCATAGGCTGAATTCGGCCTTCCTGAACTAATGCAGTAATGTATCGGCTCAAGAGATCCTCTGCCAGACAGAACTGAAGATGGGGTAAAGGAAACCTATGTCTTACCCCCCTTGAGCAACCAAAGTAACCTGTGGATCGCCCATTAATCAAGATGGATAAGCGAGCAGTAGAGAATAGCTCCAAAATTAAATTTCTGAATTGCAAAGAGAAACCAAACACATCCAAAACCTCAAACAAGAATAGCCAATTCACTGTGTCAAATGCTTTGCGGATATCTATTTTCAATGCCATATTCCCGCCAAAACACTTTTTATCCAACAGGTTAATGCCTTCAGATGCCAGATCTATGCAGTCAACAATCTTTTGGCCCTTGAGGAAACCAAATTGCTCTTCAGAAACAATTCTCGAGGCAACTGAAGCCATACGATCAGCAAGCAATTTAGTAATAATTTTATAACAAAAATTGCTTAGAACAATGGGACGAAATTGGTTCACAGTAATTGCCTCAGCCACTTTGGGAATTAGGACCACCAAACTAGAGTTCCAACCTGGAGTCAATTGGCCACTGGTAAAGAAAAGTTGAATATCTTGTTGGATAACATCCCAAAATTCCCTGAAAAAGCTCTAGTAAAACCATCAGGTCTCGGTGCACTAGAAGAATCCATTCTGAAAACCGCCTGTTTAATCTCAACAGCAGTTGGTATGCAACCAGAATATTGTTCTCGGTCTCATCAACCAATGTAGGCACAATACGCTTGACCATGGAGAGATTCGTAGGCCCCTATTATCTGACTTGAACAGAGTGCTGAAATAGTTCACAATGTGCTCTAAAATGTGCTCACTGTTGTCAACTAAGTTCCCTTCAATCTGTAACACAGAAACATTTGCCAATGGCCGACGTGCAGAATGTATCTTATGAAAGAACTCTGTGTTACGATCACCAGACTCAAGCCATTTCACTCAACTTCGTTCTTTATAATAAACCTCCCTTTGTTTTAAACAATAATTACGGGAGTGCACATAAAGTTCCTCCTAAGATAGCTCCTCCGTGAGATCCTCAGCAGCAATGCGATTTTGAACAACTTGCAACATAGATTTGGCATTAGATATGTTCTCATCAAAATGTCCAAATACTTTTTTTTCCACCCACTAAGAGCAATACACAGTCTTTTCAACTTGGAAGAGAAGAGTTGAAAGGGTGGCAAGATAATCCAAGAGCAGTCCAGTTGTCCTCAATAAATTTCCGCAGGCCAGAATGTGAAAGCCATATCGACTGAAAATGAAATCTCGCCGGTGGATTAGAGTTTGTCTGCTGACAAGTTAATAGAATAGGAGAGTGGTCAAAATTATGTTGGGCCATAGCCACACAAGACAAAGAATGCCAATATTGTAGAAACTGATTAGAAACTAAAGTCCTATCCAATAAACCATGCACTTTTGTAGATCCACCTCTCCCATTGCACCAAGTGAATTGCACCCCCTTATGCGGGACTTGCAATAGCTCATTGCCTTCAATAAATAAATTAAAATCATGACAAGAAGGTGTGGGTGGTGGTCGGCCTGTCTTTTCATACGCCCCTCTGAGAGCATTAAAATTCCCCATGAATACCCGAGAATCTGAAGCATTATTAAGCATTGAAAGTTCTTCCCAAAGATTTTGGCGGCGGTTTCGCCAAACACTCGCATAAATGGAGAATGTTCTAACAGAACTGCGAAAACAAAAATCAAAAGAGATATGTTGATCAGAAATCATTAAATGAGTTAGAGTTGGAAGGTTCTTACTGATAAAAACCCAAATCGTAGATGGGTCTTTATTATTAACTGCCACTAGTTGCAGCCTTAAGGCTTCCCAATAGCAAACAAAAATAGTAGAAATACCAATCATGGGTTCAGTTAGACAAAGGATATATGGTATGTTTAAGGAACATATATTAAACAGATGGCATTGGGTGTTCGAAATCCCAATGCCTCGATAGTTCCAAAAGAGAATCTTCATAAAAATCGAGTGGGACGATGGACCGACCTCCTAGAAAGCTTAACTCGAAATTCCTCGTATTTTTTAGCGGCATTACAAGTAATCCATCGTTTGGGAGTGATCCATTCCCCATCTTCAGCGTCAACCTCATCGGCCCAGGATGTAGGAGAGTTATTATCATCAGTGATCTCAATTGTATCTGAAGTCGGGGCCATGGCATTCTCTTACACCATATGTGCATCATTGATCAGTTGTTATTCATTATTCTCCATAGGTTGTTGTGATTCGATTGGCAAAACCATTCCACCATCCGAGGGCACAACCTGAGGATTTTCAGGAATTTCAATTGGTCGATCAATATCACTATTGCATTCAGTTGCCACTGGCCGAGCCCTAGCCTCAACCTCCAGTGTTGTATCCAGGTCCTTACGTAAGACATCAAAAGCATTGGTGAGAGGGACATCCGTAGACTTAGGGACCCAAACCTTACTAGGCACCTCAGCTTTATCAGCAACCGATTTCAATGCAGCCTTTGAATGTCTAGTATCAATAGAATGTTTATTTAGATGACAGTCCGTAGAGGGGTGTCCAATGCTACCACAAATGGAGCAAAATTTTGGCATGTTTTCATAAACAACTTCATCAAAGAAACTTTTACCAGTTTTTTCTATCAGAAGTGATTGTGGGAGCTGAATGGCAAGATCCACTTCAACCAACAAACGAGCAAAATGCCCTAGGTCACCATTCAGAGTGGTATTGTCGATCTTTAAAGGTGTCCCAATACCTTTAGCAATGTCCACCAAAAGCTGAGGATACTAATATTCCTATGGGAGATTATAAATCCGAACCCAAACCTGCGTCGTCTTCAGCTTCTACACGTCGGGGTTGAAATCCGAAGTCTAGTTTTGCAAACTCAAGACACTCGATTTTAGAGCCACTTTGCCGCGTCCCAAAATACTGGCTTTGTCCTCCGGAGTGTTCAAAATAATGTGATAGTAACCCTATCCTAACGAAATCAGAAACTAATGTTTGCAGCCCCAAATGGACGTAAGTTTCTCCTTCAATATAGCGACTTTCCATGGCTGCTCACTCTTGCCTAGGACACCCAGCCAATCAAGGCATGGGAACATAGTTTCAGATGCTGCTGGTAGACGTCTTCATTTATCCGAATCGACACGAAGCCACCTTTGTGTTCTGGAATAGCAGAAGAATCTGAAAGAGCTTCAGCGTAACCCTTGGCAACCTTGGCAAAAGATGGTGCCTTAGAGTTAGGGTTAGGTGGTGTAATCACAACCTGTTGTTGTTGGGGACGTTGAAAAGAAAACAAATCCTTGATGCCCACATAACAGTCCAGAGAGGCGGAAGCAAACAGAGTTGATGGCGGTGTAATGCCGACCATGATCGACGGCAAGCAAGAGAAGCGTGTGAGAGAAGGAAAAATTAAGATCCTATTTCTTCGGAGCACCGCTTCATCATATGCATTTGGTATAGCCTACAGTACCACATTTTAATTTATGTTATGTATGTCGATGTTCAACTTCTTGTTTTTGCCAGCGAGGCCAGCCACTGACCAATGTGGCTTGACTGGTGATTCATCTTGGACATCCAGGTGAGTGGATAACAGCTTCAGACACATAGGTTGTGTCTTGAAACTCTTATTATGTTTTATGATGTGTTGAACATGATTATGAAACTGGACTAATCTAAGGATTGGTTAAATTAATAAAATGATTCTGT
>CAODLS010562933.1:0-10173 GCA_948243855.1 Flueggea neowawraea | reverse complement strand
TAATAAATTACAAATAAAATGAGTATATACGAACTCGCGTATTCCCCAAATAATTGAAATCTCATTTCAATTATCTAAATGAGAACCATATTTGCATGTTTTTAAAATCAATTATTTTGAAAATTAATTTCCAAAATAATTCTTGCTAAGAAACACATTTTCACAATTTTTAAACCACTTTTAATATTCAAAATATTTGGAAAACAATAGTTTTGAAACTCAAAAAATTGTGAAAAATATGTCAAAAATTTCAGAAAAATCCAAATTTTAATTCTGCCAAAAATTTTATAAAATTTGGAGGTCGGGACACGTATCATGTGCCAGCACCACCACGTGTCCATACCATGCGTGCACATGCACCAAGCATGCCTAACACGATCGACTCCAAAATGCCGCCACGTATCGCAGTCGCTTTGAGACACGTGTCGTGCTGACACGTGTCACAATTTCATTGGTCCAAAATCTTATGAAGTGGATGACACGTGTCATCGTGACGTGTGTGACATGTGGCTGTAGTGCCACGTTTCATAGTGACTTAGATGCCACGTGGCGGTAATGACACGTGGCATATTCTCATTAGCCCACGTGTCGTGTCTGTCCAAAAATTCTTCTGGAAGCTTCCGCCACATGTTGGCTTCCGATTTGGCCATGTGTCATATATGACATGTGTCAGATAGTGATTGGTTGTCGACAATAGTGCACATGGTCTACAGGTGATAAGTGTCGATCGATGAGTGGTCCACGTCTCGGTCAACTTTGACCGAAGTTATTGCTCTACCAAATGTCGCGTTCTGAGTGGGCCGTGTGGACGAATCACAACTTTCCACATCGCCATTCTTATCAGATGAAAAATTCATCTGGAAGCTTTTCACTCAGTATTTTTCGATCAGGTTTTCATCGATTTGATGACCTTTCCGATAGAATTTCGCAACGAAACTTGGGCAACTAATGTTTTTTAGGTCGCTGATCTCAAATATTTTATCAGAATTTTGAAAATCCAACTTTCAGTTTTCAACTCCGGACGAACTCGAACCAAAAACGACGTTCAAAACAAAAAATCGAATACAATAAATTCACGGTAGATATTACAGACAGATACCAACAAGAATTTTGAATCATAATCCAGAATTCGTTCTCCACTCTGATACCACTGAAGGAATCTAACTACCGGTTTAACAGATAAACAGTATATAATAGTAAGTTCGAGTTACCTACCTCGATTCCAGCGAAGCTTGACCCAACCAGCAGCAGAAGATATTAAGGTCAGGATCGGTCCGATGCTGGTCTCGCAAGCAAACCACAGTCGGGTTATCAAGGGGAGTGCTCGTCTGTTTCGCAGCCTATATGTCACTTTGGATCGGGACCATCGACGAATGAGGAGCGAGTGGAGAGAGATGCTTCCTTTCCCTCTCTCTCACATTTTTGGTGGGGATGGAAAGAATGGAAGAACTCTCTTTCATTCTTTCATATATATAAGCCTTCATAATGGGCTTTAGGCCCAATGGGCCTAATGAGCCCAATAAGCTTAGTACATGGGCCTTATGGGCCCATCTCAATTGGGCTAGAGCCAATTGGTCTCGGTCTATCGTCCCGGTTCACACTTTGACCGACCGAGTTCGGTTCGCTCGTCATAGACGGACCGCTTTTTCCAACATCTAAATATAGATGAAAATTTGAGTTATTTTTCTCTTCTTGCTTACCAGTGAGAAGGGTAATCATAGCTTCGTGGAGAGTATGAAATATAGAGGTTTTTCTTCATTTTGTTGTTGCAAATTCCAGATGTTCTAAATTAGAGTTGTTGATTATCTCTCCAATAATATGATTCCCTTGACTATATTGACGATAAGTTCCAAATTAGACTCAATGAAACACTTCTCGTAACCTTTGCTCATCATGCGTACAATAATCATCACATAAGACCTTCGTACATAGAAATAGACATCTTTGCATTGAACTACTATATTTTTCACTCTTCCACAAAATATTTTATTGTTCAATTATATAAACCTAATCATTTCTAATTTATGTTATTTTTCACTTAAATTTTTAGTTTGATGATTTTAGTGACCTTTAATTAATATTGTATTATTATCCTTAATTATAATACGTTCTTTGCCATTTTCTCATTTCAAATATTTCAATATTTCTTTTATGTATGTTTGTTTATTTTTAATATTTCTAATTTTAGCATTTTGAACAAATTTAGGGTTTATTTGTGCACATTGTTATTGACTAATGTATATAAATATTTTTAATTTCCCAAAGATAGTTACAAATATTTCATAAGGTTTGAAAATTTATAATTATATAAGTTCGTCATATTAAGAAACTAACAAAGAACAAAATAAAAAATTTAGTAAATTTGGTTGTTAAATTTAGTTGACAAAATAAAAAAATCAAAATTAGGAATATGTAGTGACTAAAATTGAAATTTTAGTATCTATGTTTAAATATTTAGTGAAGTTCTGGAAAGATTTGCTTTTTTATTTTTGATCTATGTTTTCTTCAATGAAATTTTGTTGTTAAAATTGATTAATAATAATATTCTAATAAACTAAAATTTATTTGATTAGTATAAACTAATATATATATATATATATGCACCAAACTAAATAGAATATGAACTATAAATATAATAATTAAGTATTTTAGTATTATTGTGTACTACTAACTTTTAAATAATAGTTGGTCAAACGTTTCTTTTCTTTTTTTTTTTTAATTTGGAATGATGTGCCCTTTGCACAAAAGAAATGGTATAAAAATCACATTAACTATAAATCTAATATTTTACATTGGCAAAAATTTAGGAGATTACATTCCCGGATGAACAGGTTGTTGAATTTTTTTTAGGATTATAAATTTTAGAATTAAATAGACGATTAATTTTATTTAAGGGCAAATCAGACTTTTTTTAATTTCCACATCCACTTGTATATATAGTATATATTATTGGGACGCTTATATAGTCTAATTGATGGCATTGCCTTCTTGAGGTTTTGTGCATTTATCCGTAAAAGTTGTAACTTGTCAGACTTGTTAAGCTCATTTTCAAGTGGGGAAAATAAATAGTCTAATTGAATTTTTCAGGATCCTTTTCTAATTGACATTCGAACAATAGTCCTAACTGACATAAGATGCTAGTTTATTTTGAGACAATTTATTTACTTTTTTTAGTTTAATTTAAATTAAAGTTATTTCAGTTTTTTTCTTTTTTAATTCCCATATTCATACTTATAATAATAGTATATAGATTGGGATAATCACACAAATATACAACAAAAAAAATGAAAAATTCACAAATGCAACATGTCAAAAAGTTATCAAAAATACCAACACGGAATAAAGAATTTTTAAAAAATCACAGTTTGACTGTGTATTGATCACGCATCAGAAAATTGACAGCGTGTTGACTACACTCTTTTGACCAGTGAAAATGAGTACAAACTGAGAACAACACGAGTATAAACTAATATAACAACAAAATGAGAAAAAACAGAGAGAAAACACCAACAAAAAAAAATACATGTCAAACAAAATTTTAAAAATAATTCAATTATTTCTTTATTATACAATAAAATTATGAGTACAAAATGATTACAAATAAAGACAAACGAAGAATAAAGTGAGTATAAAACTAGTACAATACAAATTGAGATTTGTTGATTACACCAATAAATACTTAAAAAAATGAGTACAAAATAAGAACAATATAAATATAAAAAATAAATAAAAATGAGTACAATACAAAAATATTATGTACTAAAAACTTAATATTTTCTTTATCAAAATGAGTACAGTAAAAAAAATTCGATAGCAGCTGAGAATGGTTTATCTTCGGTGTCCTGGATCCAAATCTCCAAAAGAACCTACAAGTTAACAAGAAGCTAGATGAAAAAGTCGAGATAGAAAACCAAATTACAAATCAACTAATATATTTGGACGATTCCCGTACTTCGTGCTTGAAGAATTTTGTATAACTTTGACTCATATAGCAACTGAGGATGTTGGGTCTTCACATTTTCCTAAGCATTAACAAAAAAAAAAAAACAGAAACAATGAACTCAACAGATTCAAACTAAAGTATAATAAAAAACACTGGTCAACCACCTCTTTCTTTCTCTATGATTTTCTCTCCAGTGAACAGTTACAGCATCATAAATAAAATTAACCAATGAAACGAAAAACACTTGTATCCGCTGAACTCATGTTTTCTTCACCAAAACAGATATGCACATGAAACAAGATTTGGTTTTTCAAGATCTAGAGTCGAACAAATCAAAGCTCAAAACCTCATGAGAGAGAGAGAGATCAGAACATTCCTGAACATCCCCGCCGCCGTCACAGCTTCCTCAACAACGTCGTCGTTCATCTTAAATCAACGGAAAAAGAGAGCATATCTGGTTCAAACTGTGACGAAGTGAAGTCGGACTGGAGTAGAGAAAAGAGAGAAGAGAGAGAAAGGAGAGAAGAAGAGAGAGGAGGGTTTGAGGAGAGAGAACATGAAAAAAAAGTATATGTAGTGTGTCATTTGTGAAATGAAAAATATGACTGTTAATATCAGAAAAGATAATCCCTTGCATGTTATTTGTGAAATCAAAATGTCCAAAAATGAAGTGTAATTTTCTCATAAGATTCAGGATTATCTTCATAGATGACTACAGTCAATTAGGTCATTTCTATTTGATATCTCGTAAATCATAAGCATTAAATTTGCTTCATCAAATACATTAATGAAGTTGAGACTTGATTAGATAAAATAATTAAAACTTTGAGAACTCGTTGAGGTTGTGGGTATATATACTTAATAGTACCCACAAAGATAGTAGACTCTAACACTAGAAGTCAAGGGTTTGAATCGTAATGGAAGCAATTAAATGACTTTTCAAAAAAAACAATAAGAGTCATTCTAATGAAAGAGGAATAACAAGGCAACTTATGATTTCTAAAATACCACAACAAAATAATGTAGCAAAATGTAAGAATTAAACATTATTGGATATAGCTAGATCAATGATAGCATTTGTGAATCTTCCTATTAAATTTTGGGGAGATGCGTTGGTGATTGTGGCCTATATACTTAATAGTACCCACAAAGATAGTAGACTCAATATCCTATGAGTTGGGGACAAATTGTAAATCTGATTTACAATATTTATATCCTTTGGAGTTTGTTGCATATGTTCATGATACTTTCATGAGTATGACAAATTAGGCCCTAAGAAAAATATGTATCTTTATAAAATATTGTGAATATTTAAAGGGCTGCACCTTCATTAGTGAACCACTGAACGAGCCATTGAAATCAAATCTAGCAATGCCACTTTTTAGAAGATCTTTTTTCTTTAATAATATGAAATTGATAAACAAAGATGCATCTTTTTGAGTTATAAGAAGAGAATGAAATGTCTGAAAGTCAAGGCACACCGAGCTGTGCAAGACACTCTTGTTCCCACTTGAAGCTTGGATAGCACAACACCAATGTCTCAATGAGTGGGAGAAGTGAGAACAATCCAATTTCGATTGGTAGTAAAAACAATGATAACGATCCTCATTTACATTAGAGCAGTCGATCAAGAATTCCTCAGAAACAATTTGAAATTAAGAATGAAATCTACGTTGTAAATCTACAAGATGAAAAAGAGAACCTAAAACGCTAAAAACAGCTTTAGCATGTCCTACTAAAGATGAAAAGGAAGTTGCATTCGAAGAGGAAATGGAACCTATGAAATTAAACCAAGAGTGGAGTTTAGTTGATCTTCACCAGGTCGTAAAGCAATCGGGAACAAATGGCTTCCTAAAATCGAATGAGAGACAGACGGATCAATTAAGCGACTTAAAACTCATTTTGTGGGTAAAGATTATACTCAAGAGGATATAGCCTACAAGAAGACCTTTTCCCCTGTTGTTTGGTTTGTCTCGTCAAGATTAATTTTAGTCCTTTTTGCACATTTAAATTTAGAATAGCATCAAACAGATGTTAAGACTACCTTTCTTAATGGAGAGCTAGAGGAACAAACCAATATGGAATGATTTATCGGTTTTGTTGTCAAAGGTTAGAAGATCAAATTTTGCAAACTTCAAAAATCGGTCTATAGTCTTAAACAATTATTCATACATTGGTGCCTTCGTTTTTTATAGGGTTATAATGATTTATGACTTAAGAATTGTTGACAAGGACTATTGTGATTATTTCAAATAAATCGGTCTATAGTCTCAAACAATTATTTATCTCTTTATTGAATAATGTTTTGACAGCTGGGAATGAGAAAAAGCTTTTGTCATGTCTATCAAAATGTGATTATCCATGAATTTTGGCTGAAAGACATGGACAAAACAAGCTACATTTTAGGAATCAAGATCATTAGGGATTGTTTAAAGAAAATTTTGACTTTGTCACAAGAGTATTATATCTAAAAAGTTTTAGAATGCTTCCATATGAGCAGCTGCTAGTCAGTGTACACATCTGGCAAAGTTTTAAGTCATAAAATATATCAACTCCACAAGAAAAAAGAAAAGACGTCCAAAGTGTCATGCACCAATGCAGTTAGAAGCCTTATATATGCAATGACATGTACTCGTCCAAATATATGCTTTGCCGTTGGGTTGATTAGTTGATTTTAGTAAATCTTGGTCGCAAGCATTGCAATGCTATGAAAAGCATTGTAAGATATCACAAAAGGCACAAAGAATTACAGTTTGCGATATCAAAAAAAAAAAAGACTTACATCTAACTTGATACTCGGATGTTGTTTGTATTTTCAATTTTGTTCTCTTATTTACTCATTCATAAAAATTTTGGGTGATATACAAAAATAGGCAAGAAAACAAAAGCCATTTCACAAATACAACAATATTTGAAAAACATATCAAAAATGAAAAACAGAATAAAATATTCAGAAATATAACAGTTTGACCGCGTGTTGACAACGCAGTCAAACTGTTGAACGCACTTTAACTAAACCATTTAAGCCAATAAAAAAGAGTACATAATACAATTGGGGTATATGTAGAGTACAACTAGAGAACAGAGTAGTGTTATGAAAGCTCTGTTGACCATCAAAAAACGAGAACATATGGAGTACAACTCGAGTACAGATAGTGTTAATGAAGGCTCTTTTGACTAGTATAACCAAGTACATGTGAAGAACAATACGAATACAATTAGTATAACAACAAAACTGAAACTCTTTTGACTAGTATAACCGAGTACATGTGGAAAATAACACGAGTATAATTAGTATAACAACAAAACTGAAACACTTTTGATTGGTATAACCGAGTACATGTGGAGTACAACATGAATACAAACAAAAAAAATACACAACAAAACAGAGTACAAAACCAAAACCTTTATTGCTTTCTTTGTTATTCGAGTACAACATGAATACAAACAAAAAAAATGCACAACAAAACAAAGTACTAAACCAAAACCTTTATTGCTTTTTTGTTATTCGAGTATAACACGAGTACATGTGGAGTATAAAGTCGAAAAAATGAGTACAACAAAATAGCCTTATCTTGATTTAGGAGTTGCCATGATTGTAACAGAGAAATCAGAGAAGTCGAGTCCAATGTGGATGTTAAAAACCTTTACTCCAATACTCTGGCTGCAAATGGCCACTCTGCACATGCTTCATAGGATTTGTTGTCTGGTTAATTGAACGCTACGATAATCCTGAATTTACTAGCATCGGATCCATGCTTTGGTTTTGTATCACCACCATATTCTATGCACAAAGTAAGAATTCACATAAGTGAATGCCACTTATAACTACTATGTTGATAGATTCTGATAATTGTTTGGTTGTCAGGAGAACAAGTCAAAAGCAATCTAGCTCGGTTTGTGCTAACGCCGTGGTTGTTCGTGATTCTCATTGTAACGAGTAGCTTTACGGCAACTCTGACCACTATGATGACCGTTTCGCCCCTCCGACCTTCTGTCCATGGACATTGAAGCACTCAGAGCCACAAACGCACCAGTTAGGTGTAATGGGACTCGTTTATCGTGAAATATCTGACTATTGTTTTGGATTTCAAGCTAGAGAATATCAGACAGATTCATATTAGGCACGATTACCCTGAAGCTTTCAGGACAGGCTATATCAAGGCAGATCTGCCACAACAAATCTCTCTCTCTCTGCAAATTCAAACAAAAAATGTCTCTGCAATTTCAGATCTAGAACATTCAGAGAGATGCTTGAAGAGACAAAGTGTTCTCTTCCGCCGTCCTTAACTAGAAGAAGCCAACACCGTCGGCGTGTACATATTGCAACAGCAACGAAGAGGAACACTAAACGACGCGAACATATCTCACTCGATGGCACGAAGAAGAACACTAAACGACGCGATCGGAGAAGAGAGGAGATCGGAAAGGAAAAGCGGTGATTTGGTGGTGGGACGAAGCCAGACAGAAGAGAAAGAAAGGAGAGAAGAAGAGAGAGGAGGGTTTGAGGAGAGAAAAATTTTTTTAAAAAAAAAAGATATGAATAGTGGGTGGCATTTGTGAAATGAATTACATGATAAATAATATCAGAAAACATAATCCCTTGTGTGTTGCAAATGTGAAATGGAAATACAAAAAGATGACACATGGTGTTATTTTCTCAAAGTTTTTAAAGTTCAATTTCCAAACTCAATTTAGATTAATCAGCTTGTAACTGACCTCTAATATTAAATAATTGAGAGTTCAATTTTTAGTAAAATTGTTGTGTAAAAAACCATTGTGATTCATCCCTAGTGCGGAAATTTTACACAAACATAACACTTATTAGAACTAATAACACAAAAAGACAACATTTCAACATCTTCTATAAATAGATAAAATCATGATATTATTTGCATACAAGTTGACTTGCAACCAAGATAGACCAAACCTCCGTCCCTTATATCTCGCCAGCGCTGTCCCTAATATCACACCAGATTTGAATCTACTTTGCTGTTATTTCATTTTTTCGAATTAATATTTATGCAATTAATATTTTAACATCTGAATTTTCGTTTATTACAAGGTCAAAACCCAGTGTTGCTACTATTTTCAACTATCATCACCACCACAACCACCAACCTTTAAATCTACCACTTCCCATCAAAGTAAAATCAGAAAACCAACATCAATAATAACCGACCATGAATCAAATATATATAATATTCATGTAAAAATAATGAAATATTCATGAAATATTTTTATTTATACAATAGTTTTGTTTAATAATAATAATAATAATGAAATATAAACTGTTTAATAATAATAATAATAATAATAATAATTGAAATAATATGTTAATATCTGTTAATGTTGAAGTCGATTTTCTTGATCAAAATTGAAGCCATGATTGATAGTTGATGAAGCAAAGTCGAAATGAGACGGATTGAAGACGAAACGATAAAGAAACGAGATAACAGTGTGTTACACGGCCGTGTCCCAGACCGTGTCTTGTGGTTAATTACACGGACACGACTTTTCCACCGTGTCTTGGAGGATTTCCGTTTCTTATCCGGTTTGGTCGTGTAACCTACTCTGAACGTGTTTTCCTACTTAGGGACGGTTCTAATACGTGTATTAGGGTTTTGGGTGGCCTATTTTGACTAGGGTTTCATTGTATACTATAAATAGGTGGCTTGGGAACAATCTTGGTGTCTTTTGGCCAGTTGTAACTCTGAATAATAGAATACTTGTGCTCTGCCCGTGGATGTAGATCAGTTATTGATTGAACCACGTAAATCTTGTGTTCTTGTATGATTGCTCTTTGTTATTTCGCGTTATCTTTTATCGCCTAATTTCCTGACAGCCATTAAGCATTTGGAAATGCAAAAAGCAGAACTTCTTCATCAATTGAAGTTGTAGGTTAGTTTATGTTTCTTTTTAAATTTTTTAATGTACTGAGGTTGTATGTGAGTGAAAATTCTTACTTTTGCACTCTTTAACTTGTGTTGATGCTTGAGAGCATTACCAGGACGCAAGTTACAAGGGTCATGCTTGTCAAATTTTGATCCAGAGTCAATTTAGGAGCTAGTAATCTTACTGTTTGAAATGTCAATGAATTTAACAGCAGAATTCAGCCTTGAAGAATGCTGGAGGTCACAAGTATGAGTTGCGCAAACAGGTGAATTTCCCATGTACAGTTCCTTTCATTATCTTGGTTGTTTATGAATAAGTTGATGTTAAAAGGTTTT
>CAODLS010562925.1:0-12777 GCA_948243855.1 Flueggea neowawraea | reverse complement strand
CAATGGCCAACTGCCTTGTTGCAAGTCTCAGGATGTCTCCTCCCGCAAGTAGTACAAGGCAAATATGAGCCCCTCGAGCTCTGACCTCTCCGACAAACTCAGCTGGTTGTGTCATACTGTGACTCTGAGAACTATAACTGGGCTTTTGCTCTCCAAAAGAATGTCGATGCCTCAAATCCGACTGGGATCCCTTACCCCGGCCCTGCTGGCCATTAGACGTACCCTCAGTCTTCGCCTTCTTAAACTCATTCTGGTGCCTCTCATCGATATACTCCATACCTTTGACAACATCTGAAATCTGCCTAACAGTAAACAAATCCTGGGCCGCCACTATTCTGCCAATAGTGGGAAACAAACCCTCTAGAAACTTCATAGCCAATGCATCCTCTTCCTGACTTGTTGGAGGTGCATACCTACTCAGATCCTTGAACTTCTCCTTATATTATTTCACCGACATATCTGCCGTATGATGGAAATCACTGAACTCATTCGCCTTCTTATCTCAAATACTACGAGGAAGGACGGATGAGATGAGCTCATTCTTGAATCTGGCCGAACTATAATCTTGAGCCTCAAAACTCCTTCTCCACCTAGATGCTCGACCGCTCAGAAGAAATGTAGCCATCCTGACCCTGCTGGCATCATCAGTAATGCCCTGAGCATCAAAGCAATGCTCTACCTCTATAAAAAAAGTCGTAGGGGTCATCTCCCACCCCACTTGAAAATTTCGGTGGCTGAAGCTTCAGGAATCTATCTAACAAACCATCCTCTCTTGCCTGTTGTGCAACAGGTGCAATCACTATAGCCCCTTCTAGCTGAGGCTGCTAAACATGTGGCACCTTAGGTGGAACTGATGCTGCTCTTGTTGGCGAAACTGGCTAACCTCCAGCTGCCTGACTTGGCTAAACTCTCTCCATACGGTCGAGAACCCTAGTCGTATTCTCAAACATCTCTAACAGAGCTATGAGAAGCTTTTGAAGCTGAGATGTTGGCGTTGCAACCTCTAACGCGCTATGTGAATCATGCGGATCCACTACTGACTGAGCGGCGACCTCGTCAGGCACTCGCCTAGGTCTACCACAACCACGGCCACGATGATCCATCGCTACAGATACAGACAGAAAGGACATATGCGGATGTTAGAATGCAAGTGATTGCAACAATACCAAGTCAAGTATCAGAAGAATATATAGAAGCCATTCAGACAGACTCAATCAAAGATACCTAAGCTCCACATTAACCAGAAAATTCAAAAACTTAATTCTCTGATACCACATTTGTCACGACCCAAAGTCGGGTTGTGACCGGTGTACGAGGTGAACTGTTTATGGAAGCCCGACCCATCTCGCATAAGCCTCGGAGATCAAACATTCTACCAAAATGATTCAAATTAATTAAATATTAAGCCAGATATAAAGTATAAAATATTTTATACCGAAATGTATATATAATAAGTTATACAAAACAAAATCATAAATGTCAATAATGTATGAAACCAAAAGACAAACGCAGTCCAATAACCCAACAACGACTCAGTGTAGAGTTCTAACCAAAACTAAAAGGAGCCTGAATCAAAAGGGCACTCACTATAAAGCGGAACGCCTCACTAGGTACAAAGTGTCAAATGGTTGTTGAATGCCAAATGAAAACCTGTGAATA
The DNA here is from genome assembly GCA_948243855.1 of Flueggea neowawraea. Taxonomy (NCBI): domain Eukaryota; kingdom Viridiplantae; phylum Streptophyta; class Magnoliopsida; order Malpighiales; family Phyllanthaceae; genus Flueggea; species Flueggea neowawraea. Next base: position 11,118 of record CAODLS010562925.1, on the reverse strand, counting down.
TAAGATAAAGGAGAATAGACAAGAAACAGAGAAAAATTGGTAAGAATCTCTAAAGAGGAAACGACAATCCAAATCGACTTCAGGCCTCACAAAAACTGTTTTGAAAACATTTCAAAAATATTTCATACATATATAAGTATATATACGTATACATTCTAATACTGAATAATAATTCTAAAATCCTTTCTAAAAAACGTTCGCAGGTAAAACAAACAGCTTGCAGAAACAAACAAAATATATATACCGTATATTGCGTATCAGACAGATATGAGACTAGAAACAGACAGAACAATGTATAATCAAAGTGGACTCTGCCACTAATTCAAATTTAATCAAAAACAAAGTACATGTTTCTGGTCGGACACACGGTTACTAATAACCCTAGTAAAAATTACCAAAAATTATCAAAAATTTATTTGAAAACTTTATCAAAATAAATTCATGGAATAATTATCAATAAAATAAATCCCTAAAATACAAGATATTACACCTTTAAACACATTGGATTGTAGAATAACCAATCTAAAGGCCAGACAGTATTGCAAGCGTACTTAGTTAAAAAATCTGCAACAGCATTAGCAAATCTATGAACACAACATAATTCAACATTAGGGAGATCCCCCAAAATTTTCCTAATATCCAAAATAATAGCACTAATCTCCCACGGACAAAGACTCATAGTTGTAATAGCTTTAGAGATCAACATGGCATCAAACAAGATAGCAATGTGTGGAAAAGAGTCAAACCGAGATGCAAGTTGTATAGCTAGCCTAAGGCCGTAGGCTTCAACCATCAGAGGGGAGTTACAAAAAACTTTCGATAGTGCTCCATCTAAGATCTTACCATTATGATCCCGAACCACGACTGAAATACCAGCAGGTTTGTCACAGGCAATCCATGAAGCATCACAATTGATAGAAAGCGAGTCATCAGAGGGCTTGTTCCAAACCTGTGGTCGAGAACTGGACTTCAAAGGTGGTGGGATGGCGGGTACCGTAGGTGCAGCTGCAGTGGCATTAGCTTTTGTGACCATAGCTTGGGCTCTTTTGATAGTAGATAGTGGTGTCGGGATTACCTAATTAAAACAAAACTCATTCCTGGACTTCCAAATCTGGCAACACAAATGAGCAATAAAGGTGAGTCTCGTTGGAGTATCATCCTTTTTGCTCATATCATAAATATCTGTACCAACTTTTGAAGTTAGTGAAGCCATGTGAATCACTCCGATATATAATGGACTAGCAAGCCACGATGCTCCAGCTTGGGGGCATCTGAAAAACATGTGCTCCAATGACTTAGCTTCCAAACGTCATATATCACAGCTAGGTGAGTCTGCGCATTTCGCTTGCCATATTCGAACTTTTGTGGGCAACCCATTATGTAGGCATTTCCAAAAGAAGTGCTTTAATTTAGGGGCAACTGCAAGTTTCCACACACTATTCCAATTAATAGACATAGTAGAGGAGGAAGCAAAACCTGTCTCGGTAAAGTTGGAATAGGAAGTAGCCAGAGCTTAGTAACCAGATTTAGCCAAATATAAGCCATTCTTTGTATATGATAGGCAAGTAAACCCTACCTAAAGATCAATGCAATAAAAGGAAAACAAACTGATTTTCTATTGAATATAAGGAATAATGATGACAATAATCAGTAGCAAATAGAAATATGAAAACTAGTAGCTTGAGGAGGCTACCACTCTCTAAGTAGCTTAAGACTACCACTCTCCCAAGCCAAAGGCAGAAGCAAACAATCAATTTCCAATTCTCTGACTGCCCTTCTCATTCCTCTCTTACCCCTTTAATACTACTAATTCTATAACAACTATACCAGCTCAACCATTCTAGAATACTCCTTAACTAAACACATATTAATAACTACTAAACTAATATTTATTCAACTCTGAGCACGTGCCCTATCATTCATCCCCCCTTAAAAACCACAGTGTCTTCAAGGTGGGTGCCAAACAACCCTTGGCTTTCCAACACAGGACTGTGCTTGCTCACTCACTAATGCACCAGCTCCTTTTCGGCAATCATAAAAAAAAAATTGCAGCAAAAGTTCACATAGATCCGCCTCATCCCAGTTAGCAAAACGATTCTCCTTTTGGCCAGTAAATACACACTCGAAAGTATTTGGGTAATCTCTTCGCAAACCGATGTCTCTTGTACTTCTTTCCGCTTTTGCTTGTAAAAGGAACTTCAACATGACATTGTCTTGAGGGCAAGGCTTGTCCAACTATCTCAATAAGATCTCTCTGCATCTCCTGCCTTGGCGACTATCCACTCCATCAGCCATGACTCTGCACATGCTCCTGCTTTTTCATTTGCAATATCAAGAGAAGCAACATCCTCAAATTCACCACCAACAATTGAAAGGTCACCCAAGCGAATAACCCTATACTCTTCATGCTGGACGGAACGACGTTGGCTAGGAGGAGTGCCTTCGGTGACGGTGTGATCGTCAAAAAAAGGAACAAAAAAATAGACACTGCAAATATGCCAATTAAAATTCGTAGGTACCTGGTGTTCTTAAGTGGAAGGGAATTTGACCCACTCCTCGCAAAACCTTGTGCCAGATCTGTTTTGTTCCATAAAGCCCACATGCCACCATTCTCCCAAACTTTTCTGCCACTTGATCCATTTGGGTAAATTAGAGCCCAGTGGTCAACAAACCTCTTTAAAATTCCAGGATCAAATTGGTAGCTCAAGCCCTTTTACCACCCTTTTCAGCTGAGGCCAACTCATCCGCCATACTTGAAACAACAATTGGGTCCACTAGAATCCATTGGCAGTACAAATTCAATTGTTTTCTTAACCCAATTAAAATACCTGGATCAAATAAAACCCATACCAACCCCACACTCCATTTAATACAATTTTTAACTTGAGCCCAACCATCAACCCTAACTGTAGCAGCAGCCAAACATCCCTCCTTGATGTTGTCTCTCTTCCTTGCCAAATGCGGCGCCGCCACACACTCAAACCTTGCACCCTCCTTCGACCTCCATAGATCTACAACCTCTCCAACAAACACCTCAACTCTCTCTCCACTCGCTACAAGTGAATCTACTTCCTCTCCTTCGAAAACCGTAACCTCCTCTTTGCGTCCCGACATAAAGAACAATGAGTTAGCTCCCACTTCATCCCTTCCATCAACCTCCAATGCGATGTCAGCCAAAAGGAATGAATCGGTTCCTTCTCCCTCCAATGGTTGTACCTCTGCTCCAGAATCTCCCTCTGAAACAGCATCGTTCATGGATCCAACCAAACCTAACGAACCTCTTGATTGCAAAGCTGTATCTGTGGCAAGCAGTAGAACTTGTTGATTTAATTCCTTCATTTGTTGTAATGCCACCTTCATATTTGTGCGAGGTGGTTTTCTAGGGCAGTAACCCGATATTCCAAACTCATTGTTGACATCATGAGCGTATTACTCTGATACCAAATTGATAGGATCAAGTAAACCCTACCTAAAGATCAATGCAATAAAAAGAAAACAAACTAATTTTCTATTGCAGATAAGGAATAATGATGACAATAATCAGTACCAAATAGAAATCTGAAAACCAGTAGCTTGAGGCTACCGCTCTCTAAGTAGCTTAAGGCTACCACTCTCCCAAGCCAAAGGCAGAAACAATCAAGAGACTAGAATTCCAAGTTTCTCCATTCTCCGAAATAAGTTTTTTAACCAAGAAGTCCTATGTTCCTACTGGTAGACGTGAAGAAATTCTGAAATTTGGCAAACCCGGGATCCAGTTGTCCATCCGAACCGTAGTAGATTTTCCATCCTCAATGCTTTGCTGAATGCCTTTCTTTAGCACTCTCCTTCCTTTGAGGATACTTTGCCAACCCCAAGAACAATTTTGTCTCCTGTTTGTTGTCATAAAAGTGTCATGAAGGAAATATGTCCTTTTGATAACTCGAGCCCATAAAGAATTAGGGTCCACCAGCAACCTCCATCCTTGTTTGCCAAGTAAAGTTTCATTTTGCCATTGACATAGCTTTAGTCTCATACCACCTGCACTATTGAGAAGAAAGAAAAGAGACTTCTGGACCCAATTTTTTTAGACGAATCAATGGATTTCCCCCACCAAAACTGTATGAGTTTGTTGTCCACCCACTCACACAGTATCTTTGGTATGGTAAAAGAAGACATAACATAAGATGGCACGACATTTAGTACATACTTTATTAATATCTCCTGACCCGCTTGAGACAAAAACTTCCCCTCTATGACTGCACTTTTTTTTGAATTCTACCCCTGATAAATTCCAAAGCCTTCACTTTTCCCCATCTCCATACCGATGGAAGACCAAGATAAGTTTCAGTAAATGATGCTTCTGCTATCCCAAGTGCATTTCAAACTTCCCATCTAGTACTTTCTAGAGTTTGCTTGGAGAAGTAAATAGAGGATTTTTCAAAACTGATTTGTTGGCCAGAAAGTAGACAATAACTGTCTAGAATCAATTTCCGGGAGGAAGTTCTTGTGCCGTAGCTTTCCCAAATAATAAGGTATCATCAGCAAACATGAGGTGTGATAGGGTAGGCCAGTGTGGAGGCAATTTTAACCTTTAAGTTGCCCTGTCTCAATAGCAAAAGAAATGGAGTTAGACAGAGCTTAAGTAAGTAAAATAAATAGGTAAGGGGATAAAAGGGTCCTCTTGCCGTAGGCCTCTAGTGGGACTGATAGCATGAGAAGGTGAACGTTTACAATCATAGAATATGAGACCGTTGTGACTAGCACCCGTGTCCACTCAATCTACTTATCTACAAAGCCAAACATATTCAATGCATTCAACAAGAAAGACTATTCAACTCTATCATATGCCTTTAGCAAATCTAGCTTGAATGCCATAGAATGATTATGCCCCTTTTTCTTCTGATTCAAAGTATGAAAGACCTCATGTGCTATCAGGACATTGTCTTGAATGAGCCGGCCTGGTACAAAATGCATTTGTAGCGGAGAAACTAGTTGGAGCATCATTTCTTTGGTCTTGTAGCAATTACTTTACTAAGAACTTTAACCTTGAAATTGCATAAGGAGATAGGTCTGTACTTGGCAATGTTGTCAAGATTAGGGACCTTTGGAACAAGAGTAATATGTGTCATATTCAGGGTAGAGTAGAACGTGAGAAAAAATATTGTACTGCAAGAATAAGATCCCTCCTTACCAAATGCCATTTTTTCTCATAGAACCTACCTGAAAAACCATCCAGACCAGGTGCTTTGTTCCCTCCCATTGCAAAAAACAACAGCCTTAATCTCATCGGCCGTGACATCTTTGCAAAGATCTAAATTAATGTCCTCAGTGGCCACATGATGAATATGAGTATTAAAATCAAGGGCATCCACCACAGAAGATTTAAAAAGGTTCTTATAGAAATAAAGGATATGGGTTTGGAGTGCATCTTCCTCGGTAATCCAACTCCCATTCTCATCATTCAACTTTGTTATGTAGTTATAAGCTCTGTGGTGTACTGCTGTAATATGAAAAAATCGAGTGTTTCTATCTCCACAAGTGAGCCAATTAATGCGACTCCTTTGGTACCAAAATTTTTTCTCATTCGACCATTCCTTGTCCAATTGAGATAGCAAGGTTCTTTCTAACACCTTTTCAGCCTCGGTCATCTGCCTTCCCTATAAGGAATTGAGCTGTTGTTTGATTAATTTAATTCTCTGTAAACAATTCCCCCGACCATGCCTAGACCACTCCATCAAACCACCGGCAACGTCTCTAAATTTTCCTGAAAAAATTCATCAAAGCAGTTGCCCTCATTTATGAGTAATGATATCAGAGAACCCTTCCATTTGCTCCCATTTTTGTTCATACAGAAATCTCTTCCTTCTTCTACGTATACCATCATTCATATGCACTACAAACGATCGATGACCAGACCCAATAAAGGATCCATGTTCTACATAAGCATGTTAGAATTTTAGACGCCAATCAGTATTAGCAATTGCTCTGTCAATGCACTCTAAAATGTTGGCTTCCCCGCTCTATTGTTGGTCCAGGTGTAGTTTCCTCCTTCAAAGCCTAGGTCAATCAAGTTCCATCTCTCGATAAAACTAGCTAGTGGGGAATCAAAATTTCTACTCAAGCTTCCCCCTATTACCTCTGTACAATCAAGGACTTCATTCAAATCCCCGGCACAAATCCAAGTTCCCAACACCATTTGTCCTAACATATCCATACTTGTCCACATTTCTGGTCGGCGTGTTTGATCTGGTTCACCATATACAAAAGACATGAAGAAGGATGGTTCGGCAAGAACCTCAATATATGTGACATGTTTCATAGCATCAAGAATCTGGCATTGAAAAGTTTCATTCCACCACAGAGTAGTGCCACCCGACAACCCTTGCAGATCAACATAATAACTGTTGGCAAAATGATTTTGTCGCCGGAACCATTCCATGACTGTTCGAGAATTCTCTGTCTCCATAAGAAATACACAATCAGGGCAGTTAATGGAAATGAGATCCTTAAGTGCACGGATTGTCGGGGGTTGCCCACACCCTTGACAATTCCAACTGAGAAACCTCATCATCCAGCCAAAAAATACTGAGTGAAAAACAAGTCATGTAAGAGAATGGAAGAAAAGGTTGAGAGGGTGCGGTTGGATAAAGAGTAGAAGAGGAGATTAGAATGGTGGATGAGATTGCCTAAAAGTGTTTAAAGGTGAGAAGGTGACGGTGTAGGTTCATGAATGGCAACTGTTTTAGGGTTTTGAGAGGAGACATGACAGTGGTTCCAGGTTTGGAATGGAGAAGGTGAGGAGTGTGAAGGATAAAAAGAGGCAAGAATGTGGGTTTTGAGGGGTGGTGTAGAGAGGATAGAGCGTTTGTTTGTAGAGGAAAGTAGTGGAGAGGTTGAACCAGAGTAAGGAAGGAGAAGGTGGGTTTGAGGGAAAGGGGCTGCCAATGGTGGTAGTTTACTGCCAAATGATAGAGTAAAATTCTTGAGAGAAAATAGGTGAAGTCAGACCAGATTTTGAAAAGTGTAGACAAACAAGGAGGCTGTAAGCAAAAAGAAACAGGCAAGATCAAGAACAAAAGAAGCTCAACTCAGACTCATAAAGGGGTAGAACCACCACGAGGGCGAAACACTCCACCAGGACGGGGAGAATTACAGTAGATCCATTATGTCATAAGATCATGGTTTGTTTGCCAGATTAGCTGCGAGTTAATCTTATTTCAAATAACTCTCCATTACATTCCGCGTTTCAAGGTTAGATTTCCATCCCATTATTCTTTATTTGTTAATTATTATTTATGATGATTGGAACCTTTGAGCATCTTTACTCTTCAATCTCTTCAAGAAGTTAATAAATTTATCACATTAATAATTTATTAACTCTTCACTTATTATATTATTTTTTTAATAGTTAATTTCTCATTATACTATAATATAGGATCTATAATTACTTCACTCATTATTCAATTTATTGACAACATACAAATAATAGTAAATATATTTATCTGACATAAATATTTTATAAATTAATAATTGACTTTAAAATAATATTTAAAATATATCTATCATGATAAATATTTAATTAAAATTTTAAAATAATAATTTTTAAAATGAAACAAAATAATAGATGAGATAAATATTTAAATTAAAATAACATAATTATTAATGAAAAAAAATTGAATTAATTATGATAATAAAAAGAGAAACTAAAAAAAAATATAATATAATATTGTATAGTAATAAAAAATTTAACAAATAAAAAATTTAACAAAATATAAAAAAATTATTAAAACAGGTAGGTCCACAATTTGTCAATGGACCTTACCAATGATTTACTTAAAAAATATGAAGCAGATCAAAATATTAACTTTTCCCTAATTGTTGCTGGTTAATGGGGTTACAACCCCCCATTAGTCATGCCCTTATTGATAATTTTTATGATACATTATGATACGTGAGAACCTAATTAATTTTTTTAAGTTCTAATTTTTTTTAATGCCATTCAATAAAATTCTTCGATTTCTTTTGTTAATTTTTCTCTCATTTATTTTTTTTAATATTTGAATGACTCTTTAATAAAGTTTTGACTGAAATTCTATTGGCTTCAAAATTTTTTTGGCCGAAGAGATTTGCAACAACATTATTACAACTGGAAATGTAATTATAATTCATATCGTGATATGACGTCTTAAACAGAAAGCTTAAAAAAACACTCTCGATGAATTATATCTTACTACTTCACTTTTGCAATTAATCAACACAATTTTTTATGTATTTAAATAAAACAATACGGTAAAATGATAATTATTAATTTGAAATAGATAACAAATCTGTAATTTAGAACGAATAAAAAATGTGCTTTTCTTTTCGAGGAAATTACTCAATGTGTTCACTTTTAGTATTTAAATTTCAGTAATAAAAATCCAATCTCTACAATAATTATAATGCAACAAACTCAATTTAAATTTTAAAAATGCAATATAACCAAGCGCTTTATAACTTCTCAAACTGATCATTTTTCTCTCTCTTCTTTGTAACTTGCCTCTTCTTCTTGCTCTCCTTTCTCTTCTCTCCTCCATCGTTCTTTTCCTCCTCTCCTCCTTGCATTTGCTCCTCCTCCTCGATCTGGCACTTTCTCCTTTTCTTCTCTCTCTGTCATCTCTTTAGGTTTCTTCTTTCTTTTTCTCACTTCCAACCTCCGATCTCTTTCTCTTGTTCTTTTTCCTTCGCAATCCACTGCCTCTTCTCTTCTTTTATTCTCTTTTTTGCCTTGTCTACTTTTTTTTTGTGTTTTTAAATCTTAAGGTGGAGATTGTTTGTAGTGGGAAGCTTTTTTTGTTCTGGATTTGCAACGGTGGTGAACAATATCAAAGGAGAGAGAGAACATAGTCGGCGGTAGACGAAGGAGTGAGAGTGTTAATGGAGGTGTAAAAGTAAAACACATGGAGGTAGCGTCAAAAGAGGCGGCAACTAAGGTTTAAAAACCTTAGCTGCACTCTTGGACATTTTATTTTAAAAAAGATATTTGACCAAATAAATTTTAAAATAATTATGAGATGTAGCCATGTTATACTCATTTTTTTGTAAGCATGTGGTGATGTGCTCATTATATACTTATTTTCAATAGTCAAAGTTATTACTGCACACCATGGATGGGAGAGAGAAGGAAAATATATGTAATTTTTTAATCTTTTTCATATGTGCAAAACTGAGACCAAATTGGTCTCGTTTTGTATCCATTTTTGTATTTGAAATTTTGAGCAAATTTTGTTCTCGTTTGTATTGGATTTGTTCTAGTTTTGAACTCATTTATATTCAATTTGTTCTCATTTGCACTTGTTTGTACTCATTTTCGTGTGTGCAAAACTGATAACAAATTGTTCTCATTTTGAACTCATTTTGTATTTGAAATTCTGAATACGTTTTGGTCTCGTTTTTTTCTCATTTTTTGTATTTGGAATTCTAAATACAAGTTGGTCTTGTGTTGTACTCATTTTTTACACGTGATCAACACGAGGTCAAAATGTTGTCAAAATGTCAAATTTTTGTAGTTTTGAAATTACATTATAAATTTATGTATTTTTGTTTAAATTTTGAGTGTTTATGCCTTTCTGAAATTTAATTTTTTTTAAATATTTTTGAGTTTTTTCCTATCTATTTTAGATGGAGAAAATAAATATTTTTATGTTTTTCCAAAAACTTATACAACACAATAATGTGATATATAATATTATTTTGATAGAATCCATTTTTTAAAAAAAATATTTTTAAATATTTTGTTGACTCTAATTAAATATTTTGAGTGACTTTTTTTTAAAGGTAGATGTGAACAAAGTTTAAATCAATTATGTTATCCCTTATTTCTATCAAGATTTAAACTTGAAATATTTATCTATAAATATTAGGTTATTATCACTAGACCCAATTCTTTAAGCTAAAATATTTCGATTGACTTGGACTAATTTTGGTGAATAAAATTTACATTGAGAACAATAACAACCAAAACCTGTAAAAATATAGATGCAATTGGAGTAATTACTATTTTTTTGCTTTTAGTGGACCTGAGCCTTCATTTCAAGTCTAAGACACTTGGACACCTTATTACAATCTGTACAGATAATGTCAATTATTGTGTATTATATGTTTTTGAAGATTTTTAGGCTCATGATTAAAGTTTTGTCAACTGTTGATTTAGATGATCATCAGAATTTTACTTTAAAAAATATTTTCATAAATTAAAAGAAACAAATTGCTTATAAACAATCTTTAAACTCCATTTCTAGTCAATGACGGATCATGACACTACAACGATAATCTTACCAATATCAGCTCTAATGCACATTATTGTTTTGTTGCATTCTCCACTCAAATTTTATACCATTACACAATATCTTATCTGAAACAAATATTAATTTTGTTAAATTTATGTTTTGAAAAATTGCAAAATTTAATATTTCGCCGGAGTACGCGTATATTTCTAGTTGGGTATTTAAAAAAAATAAAAAATTAAAACGTTTTTATTTTTGTGCTATTCTTGTATTTTGCCTGGATATTTTTAATGCTATTTTTTGCTATAATAACAAGAAAACGTTGTCAAATAAAAGATAACAAAGACACGTGGTGGAACTTGAATGAATGATGGGTTCAACATCCACCATGACTGTGCGTGCCAGGTGAGCACCACATAAGTTTTCACTCTATCTGAACACATTATTATTATTAAAATATTATCAAAATAGACAGAGGGCAAATATCATGCATTAGGATGGTAACATGTGTCTATTGGTTGGTTTACGTAAGTGTACGCGTTTTAATGTAACTTTATCAAAGAGTATTTTATAATTATCAAATCTAAAAGAATGAGTATTAATATTATTTAATTCGTAAAAGAAAAGCAATAAAATTCATGATTTGATTTTTGAAGTTTTTGATTTATAAACACACAATTAAAAATAACAAATAATTAGAAATGAAAAGAGATAAATAATTAATGATAAAACATTATGACTTTTGAGATTTCAATTAAAGACTTTATTTGTTATATTAATGAATGATGTCTTGGGATTAAATGTTCTCTCTACTAAACTCGTTTAAAGACTTTTTCGAGTTCATTTAAGTAATTCCTACATTTATTAGAAGGAT
>CAODLS010562924.1:0-12769 GCA_948243855.1 Flueggea neowawraea | reverse complement strand
AGTTGTTGGAAAATAGAGTTCGTCAATGATTAATAGATGAAACTCAAATCTATTAATTACAAGACCGACTAATGAGTTCAGTTAAATAGTTTCTTAAAGTGAAAAAAAATCTGATGTTAATGACATTTGTCATTTTTTTTGTCATTTTAAACATTTGTTATTGTCACGACCCGTAGAGAGTCCGTGACCGGCGTACGAGGCGAACCATCTATGAGAGTCTGACTCATCTCGCACAAGCCTCATGGATCATAACTTACTACCCAAATTCAATTGATTAAAATATTTATTTAATCAAAACATTTATTATTTAAAACATACGATAAAATAAATATATATCATACATAAAAATATTCAAAACATATATAAATATCGTAATATATCAAAATACATCAAAATATAAAGGCAACCCAGTAACCCGATAATATTTCCGGTGTAGAGCTCTAACATGAATACATAAGAGCCAGATCAAAAGTGCATCACTTACCAAATGACATTTTACTGGTATCCAAAATGCGGAAATGTTGTCGTAGCCAAAAGTAGTGAACCTCCGGAATAAAACCAACAGTAGATATAGAAAGAAATGGGGTCAGGGCACAACGAGGAAAAATACTTCAGACTGCCTCATACGTGCATCACAAAGATTGTTTTGAAAACAGTTTAAAATATCACATGCAGGTATAGACGTATACATATACATATTATAAGTAATAGCTTTTCGAAAGTAATTTCGAAATCGTTCGCAAGCAAAGCATCTAGCAAGCATGAAAACGTACTTAATAATCATTTCAATTCTTAAAACATGGTTTCATAGTGAAAACATATAGCTTTGATAAAGGACCATAATCATGCGTGTGCTCGTGGCACCATATAACATGGGTGTGCTCATGTCACCATATAACATAAGTGATGTGGACTCGGCCACTATCATAACAATTCACGTGTTGGATCAGAACACGTGGCTACCGACATCCTTGGTAACTGGGATTTCATAGTACATATATCATTGGTATACCAAAGGTTACTTCAACCCTATAGCATAGGTTTCCCATATCATATAAATAAAATCATAATCTTGCATAACATAAATCGTAAACATGCATTTCATCATTTGAAAATATAAGAAAGATATATAATACATATATATATCCATTTCATAAAACATATGTTTGATTATAAAAAATCACATAATCATTTTATTCTTTTAGTCAATCCTTAGATTAGTCCATCTTCATAATCATGTTCAGCACATCATAAAACATAATAGGAGTTTCAAGACACAACCTATGTGTCTGAAGTGTTATCCACTCACCTGGATGTCCAAGCTGGATCACCAGTCAAGCCCCACTAATCGATGGCTGGCCTCGCTGGCACGAACAATAAGCTGAACATGAACATACATAACATGAATCAAAAAGTGATATTGTGGATTATATCAAATGCATGATATGAAAATGCGATGCAAACTCCCATAGTTGTTGAAAACATATATCGAATGTGATTCCATCACTATCGATCATAAATCCATAATTTTCGTAAAATTACGGTTTGGTCCCCTACCACTGTAAAATTACGCTTCAGTCCCCGAGACTTGGCAAATCTCCATATAGTCCTCAAAGTATCCTTAAACTACCAAAAGGTCCTTAATCTTTAACTTGTAAAATTACAAGTTAGTCCCCATAATTCTATAGCTCAAGTTTTCCAAAATTATATTTCTAGAGTTTAAGTTTCTAAAATTATACCTCAACTCCATATAATCTATGCCTCAAATTTTCCAAAATTACATTTTTAGAGCTCAAGTTTCTAAAATTACAAATCTGACTTCAACTTTTTAGAAATTACAAAAATGTTGAAACATAAAGTTTCATTCTAAAAAATATCAAACTTTCGATTCGATCAATACTCGATGTAACCAATCACTCACATTGCTCCTAAACACCTTCAGAAGCATTAATCTACCATCAATCTAATCTCACAAACTCCAAATGATCATAAAAATATCAAAACTGAACCTAACACTAGCCAACACGATAACTCATCAAATCAGTAGATTCAAGGCTCTAAACATGTTCTTTTAACCTCAATGAACTCTAATCTAACAACCCTTAGCATCCATTAACTTGGAATCATTCAAAATTTTGAACCTTAGACTCGTTTGGACTAAGACGGACTTGATGAATTAATGCTTGAAAGAGATGTTAAATCCAAGAAAGAGATGTAATCTTACCTCTTAAAATGGTTATGAATGATGGACGAACCAAGCTTTGAAGTCCCAGACGAGTTGAGAGAGTTTTGAGTGAATGGGAAGAGTAGGAAATGAGAAAGTCGGGTTTGTTGAATGCTTTAAAGACGTCTGAAACACATCTCATGTATGTCAATATATGTCTCACGTACGTAAGAGTACCCTAACGTAGGTGTTTGGACATCTCACTTACGTTATCGGGGCTCAAAATCAATTTTGGACGCACCGGACCTGACCTCACATACGTTACCCCCAAATCTCACGTACTTGAATCATCCTAGAAGCCCAGCTCACGTACGTGACACCTCTTTCTCTCGTACGTGAGTTCTGCCTACCTCGCGTACATTAGGCTTAGCCTTACGTTTGTAAGATGTTTTGTTTCTCTCTTCTTGACTTATCTTGCTATTGAACTCGTCCCGAATCATTTCCAACACTTAACAACATCCCACCTAACATGATTTCATCATGAACATCATACAACATCCACTAGTATTCCCAAAAGTCATCCATGCCATATTGGAGAACTATAGAGATTATAATTGAAAAGTACGGGATATTACATATTTATAACACAAATTATGTTATTTATATTACATAATATGTTATTTTTAAAAATTAAAATGACAAATAATCAAAGTCACGTGTTATTAAATAAAAATGATATTTTATAAATTTTTTTATTTATTTTTAAATTTAAAATAACAAATAATTAAATCCAACAGCTCTTATTATTTAACAAAACAAAATCAATGGTCTCAAATCACTTTAGGTTTGGTTGTGATAGTATGTGTTCAAATTCATTCTAAAATTATTTTCATCAAATGGGCTAAATTTTTTTAATTTAAATTAATAGTTTAAATTAATTAAAAATAAAATTGAGTTACGTGACATTGAGTCACCGAAGTACTTGCCTAAACCCATTGCCCATATCGTCTTCATTTTTTGTGATGCCCAGTGGAGACTCTTCCATTCCATTCTCCGCCACCCTACTCGATACTTGCACTTCCTCTAAGAACCTCCGAACCCTCGTTCAAGTCCACGCCTAAACAATCACCAATGGCATCTACCACCACCACTTCATCCACTCCAAACTCATCTCTTCCTACGCTTCGTGCTCACTAATGCACCAAGCAACTCTGCTCTTCTCTTTTGCGTCCCGAAACCCACCCTCCTCTACAATACCCTCATCAAATCCTACGCTTCTCTCAACCATTTCGCCACCTCTCTCTCCTTTTTTCGCCGCATGATTGATGCCTCTACGCCCATTGATCGTCACACCTTGCCTAGCATCCTCAAGTCATGCGCCGGGTTAGCGGCCTTGGATGTTGGCAGGAAGGTTCATACAATTGCTTGGGTTAGTGGGTTGAGTTTGGATTTAGCGCATTCGAATGCTTTGATAACAGCGTACGCCAAGTGTGGGGCTTTGGTGGACGCTAAGAAGGTGTTTGATCAAATGCCTGTCAGAAATGAGGTTTCGTGGGGAGCGATGATGGCGGGGTTGGGATTCATGGGAAGTTTGGGGAGGTGTTGGAATTTTTTGAGAGGATGGTGAGGGAAGCAGTGAGGGTGGATGCAGCTTGTTTGACGTCGGTTTTGAACGCCTGCAGTCATGTCGGGATGGTGGAGAAAGGGGAAGACTATTTTCGGACGATGGAACAGAGGTTCGGAATCAGGCCGAGATTGGAGCATTATAAGTGTATGGTGGATATGTTGGGGAGGGCAGGGCGGGTGGAGGAAGCGGAAGAGTTGGTTATGGGGATGAATTGCGAGTGGGATGAAGCGTTGTTGGCGGCTTTGCTTGGAGCTTCTAGGGTTCACGGGAAAGTGGAGGTGGCTGAGAGAGTTAATAAGAAATTGAGTTGAATTTTTTCTGTTTGAGGGTGACATTGATGCTTTCATGTTCTCTGTCAAATTGTAACACTATTTGATGGAATAAATTTCTTGGTTCGGAAAAGATGGTGAGAAGTAAACTTATACCTTCATTATCACAAATTGTCATCAGCAAAATTTTAACTGTTCAACAAGAACAGCTATTGAGAATTCAAGTTTGAGCTCCTAGCAAGTTTTGTCTGTAAAGTTGATTATAGAGCACTTCATTAGCTGCTTGATTTATGCAGTATTATAGAAATGAACAAGGTGATGAATTATGATAAAGATTCAGAGGTTGACTTGGATACACTAAAAGTGTTTTTAGGCCGATATCTGATAATTAGGTCATCAAGGCATCATTGCAGTACTGTGCTTATGTGCTACAGATTCTTGAGTTCTTCTTTGTGTCGGCTCCTTTCATCGAGTAATTTATTGCTTCACCATCTTCAAATTTTCGTCTCCAGTACCGCCCCACCATGTCTCCAAAGCAAGGACCCAGTGTGTTCGAAATTTGTTAGGTATGTACTTTATTAAAAGTCTGAAGTTTTATGCCAAAAATGGTGAATTATACGATACTTTCGGTTTTTGTTACCAGTAAACTTGTTTTATTGTATGATATCAATTTTCAATTCCTCCTTCAAATATAACTAAATTGAAAAAGGGAATACTTTTTTGTTTTGCTTATTTTTAGCTTGCGGAACATTCAACTCCATGTGACAATATAGAAAGCTTTTGATTAGTAATAGCCTATTAAGCAGACACTGTCATCATTTGTAGGTAGATAGATAGAGCTTGTATTCAAACATAGTTATATAGTAATTAGAGAAACTCAGGTTTAAAGAGGATTACAAGTTCTACCATCAATTACTTTCTCAAGTTGATAATGCACAAAATGTAATGTTACCTTATTTTACAGGTTTTAATGTATTCTTATACACAACATTGAAAAACAGAAGACAGATAGAAAACAGTATATGGGAAAATAAAAAATTATATATAACAGAAATTCTTGATGATCTAATTAGTTTTGAAAACATAACAACACAACTATTAATTATAATATTTCTGTTCAATTAAGATATAGATTATTATTTATGTGTGATTCATATTTTTTTCATTAAGGAAGCCACTTGCTCAAAAAAAAAAAGACAGAAAAGAAAACATACTTACTATGCTAATGTCAAGTAAGGATGTGTGTTAATTTGTGGAAGGAGGATGTGTGGCTTGATGTGGAAGAGACTGTCAGGTTAAGCCAGGATGATTTGCCTTCAATATAAGAATTGGTTTTGATCAACATTTTTGGAAATGATCATCAACACTACTACAGTCTACTCAAAGAAGGCGAATCATCCTTGGCTTCCAGACAAGACTCATTTCTTCATGTAAGCTTTATCTTATTTTGGTTGATGCATGCTATAATAGTTTATATAACTTCAACTCTCTATTTATAGGGAACCAAAAATATTTTAAAGAAAAATTACACCAAATTTGACCTCTCTTGATAGATGCTCAAGATCATGGGATATATTCTCTAAATTACATGGATAATGTTTTGTTTTAGCTCATGGATATGAATATGATCCATATTGGTGGAGAGAGAATTTTTACAAGAAAGAACAAATCACTTGAAGTCTCCCATATGTGTTAGTGACATTTTGTCCATTGATGTGAGGTCAAAGTTCTAGAAGTGTTTGAGAGTGAGAAGGTCATTATCATTTATCACAACTTTAGGGAGAAAGAGACGAAGTGGCATACAGCAACAAAGAGTGTAGATATATTCTTCGAAGGCATCATAATTATTTCTACAGATTTTTAAAATGGGTAATTAACTATTTAGTTGAAATATAGTGAAATCTACTAGCGCATCCTCATGTTTTGAAAATCCCAGACCCCAGTGTTAGGAGGGGGTGAATAAGCACTTGATGGATTTGAACCTTTCTCGTAACAATTACAGATAGATGAAAAAGAAAAGAAAATTGAAACAAAGAATTTTATAATAGGTCAACCAATTGATGCCTACATGAAATGTTTGATCGACTGATGAAGCTCTTTCTCTCTTCTAGCTTAATTTTGAGTGAATTTATGAGAAAGGATTTGATAGCTCACATAATGTGTTCATCAGATCATTCTTAGCAGCCTATAAAAAAAACATCATTCTTAGCAATCTCTTAATCTATTTACAGGCTTGTCTGATATTATGACCATTAGAATTGAGAATTTAGCTACTAGAGCGAATTAGTTTGCATTTAATGTTGTCTGACACGCATTTTTGCTTGAGTAAATACCACCTTGCTTGAGCTAGAATCAAGTTCATCTTTTTGTCCAAGGCTGTAACACCCATACTCGTATAATACACACTTGTATGATCCATGATATATAACAATACTTACATATATACAAACGAATTTACAGCAAGTCCTTCAAGGTAGAACTATCAAAAGATTCATAACAAGATGTTCGCAAATAAAACTAACAAAACTTGTAAACATAAAATAAGTATCATATAGTACAAGCCAAGTCTAATAGACAAACGTACAATGCATGATGAGCCATGAAGATCTCATCCTTAAACCCTATATGCACATGTGGTAAGAAGAGAGAGTGTGATTATGGCATTCTGACCTCTATCATGTTGCTATGTGTAAAAACTTAGAAATCGACTTAAAAGCTAGCCTACTAGTACCTGAGAAAAATTTTGTGCTTTATATGAGTCGCAATTCAACAAGGAACCCAACATATATCAAACATTATGTAATGTTACAATATATATAAGCAATCCAACAGGTAACAAATAATCGAGATACAATAAGTTTGCTATGCAAGTCTATTTCATTCAGTAATGGCTCAATATGTCAAGTATTGTCTCGGGTTTCCAATATAACAGATTTTAAAGATCTTTCCAATACCAATAGAAGAGATCCAAAGGCCTAGCCACATTCAATATAATTGACCCATATGTTTGATCAAATAAATCGTTGGTCAGCCAAATATAGTAGAATAAATTCTAGAAATGGCTCATACTAGTTTTACTGCGCATAGTGCTTAGTTCCATGTACTTTCTCATATAACCAATATTTCCAATAGAATTGCATATATCTGAACACATTGGCCATACCATTCTTTTTAATTTATATGAAATAAGATGCAAAACATATACACGGTGTAGCTCAACAATATTTTCAATAACTCTTATGCATATCATCAACAATATTTAAGTGCGTAGCATATACGAATTCACCAATAGCACATAATCAGATCATTAACAATATCATATACCAATAATTTCACATATCTCATATTAGCTCATAACGATAGCAATATATCAAACATTATAAAAATATAACACGTAAAGCACTTGATAGGTTCACTCACAAGACAAAAACAAGTTTAAGTCTCTTAGCTCGCCTTTGGAGCCTCTTCGCTGCCCTTCGCACCTAATACACATATTCACACAATTTCCTTTCAATACACAATGTGTATGTACCATTATATGCATACGATGCTCGAATGATGCATGTTCCAATGTCGACACTTCTAATATATACTTATACGTGCAATTTGGTATGAATTAGGACATTCTCATATGTTTTAGACCATTCTTATAGGCGTCTAATATTCAACAACAGTTGACAGAATGCAAATCAAACCATTTACGCATTCTGGCTAGTTTGTGTTATCCTCTTGCATCAACAACCAAACACACTCATTCCATTCGCAAATTTAAACCGCATATAAAACACATGGAAGAGTTTACTTACACCAAACATCAGACTCTACGTTGCTCAAATGAGGTATACGCACAATATTGAACTACATCTTCCATCAATATTTCTAGTTAGATTACACCTATTCGTATCCACTTTCTATTATGCTCATATATAGTCTCTGAAAATTTACAGAGATACACTGGACACACACACAAAAGAAAATACTTTCATGTTTTACACTTTGACTACATTTGTCTCTAAATGCTTCAAAATAATGATGCAAATACAGGCCAGAATTTAGATGCAAACAGAACCATATTCCAATTCATATGAGTTTATGCTTAATTTGTTCTCTAATCCCCTCATTCAAAATTCAGACCTCTAAATACATATTATAATGGATATTAAACAAATAAGAAATTGAGAAAATCACTTACTTTGTTCCTAAGATGTAATAGAAGCAAAATCGATGTGTTCTACGTTTCCTATCGAATTTCTAAGCAAATATGTTCTTCTCCTCTTTTCTCTCCCTTTTCCCTTCTTTTTTCTCTCTACTAGATGACTTGAGCATGAAATGAATATGTTCTCCTTGTTTAACTTCTGATTTTATCATGTTCATCGTAAGCACGAGGTGGCGAGGTGCTTAGGAGATCTAATCAGGAGCTTCCATTTTTTTTCTTTCTTTATTTCTACTTTTCTTATGTTTTCAACGCCTAAGCAGGCCTAAGTTTGCAGGATTTTCAAGGTAACTAAATTATACTTATGCATACCACTATCTTGACCTATTTACGAAACCACCTATTTACTCCTCTTTCCTAATCGTTTGACTTTTGAACCCTGATTCTCCTATGTATTAACTTTTTATCACACTTGTAAGTTTTTCTAAAATATTCTTAAACCATATGGACAAATGGGACTATGACGTATGCAATGTCAAATCAATGCACATATCCTACGTATATCATATGTGATGCATGCTTGTGTATATGCAATTTTGGTCATGGACGTGACAATGGCTGTCTTGAGTAAAGTAATTTCGAATTTTTCTATTTCCTTGATCTTCTTACTCAAGTAAGAGCTTGTTGCTCATGTAAGTTCATGCTGATTTTTCTCATCTTAGATGAGTAAGTCTTGTCATGCTCGAGTAAAAAAGAAGCTCATTTTTTCAATATTACTCGAGTAAGTCTTGTGTTGCTCGAGTAAAATGATCGTATTTTCTCAAATTTTCAAAATTCTGATCATTCAACTGTTGGAATTCACTGCTCGTTTATGACATTCATAATTAATATATGCAGCGGAAATAAAAAATTAAGCATTGAATTCTCCCAAGGACCTATGCACATCAACATATATAATTAGGGTTAGAAGATCTACCTTTCACCAAAGCTTGATCGTTCGGTTTTATGAGACGGTGTAGCTTTTAGCACCCAAAACCCGAATCACCCTTGTGGAATCACGTTGTCTTTGTACGAACGTGGCTAGAGGTATCCAGACGAACGAACTTACCTTAGATTGGTTGAGTGTACTAGCACTTCTTTTAGAATCACTATTCTAAAGATCACAAAATAATTTTCTTTCTTTGAAAGTGGCACACACTAATTCGGCTTTGCCTTGAAAGAATGGCAAGGAGTGGAACCCTATTTATAGGCATATGAGGAAACCTAAATAGGTATACTATTGAGGCCGAAATCCCCTTTTCTTGCCCTATTAGAATTCAGCCTCTTCCTATTCTAAATAGGAGTGTGTTGAATTCCTATCCTAGTCTCACTAGGTTTGCCTTTCTTGTCCCACAAGAATTAAACACTTCCTAATTAAATTCGTCACATACAAATTAGGGTTTTATTTTCCTTGTCAAACAATAATAAAACTTCTAATTAGCCATGGAATCCTAATTAGTAAATGCATGTGCCAAAATTCTCCTTGTCACACAAGGAATGCGATTCCTAAAAAATAGGAGATGAGAGCTGAATTTCCTCCCTCCCTTTTAGGTTTATTGTGCCTAATTTTCTTCCTCCTATTTAGGTTAGGAAAGGCCAAAAATCACATGGGTTTCATTAATATTATTGGGCTTTTGATTATATGATACATTATCATAAAATAAATCACTCACATGGGCCAAATTATGTCACACAAAATTAAATAATCATAACCATGATAATTAGTAATTTATATTAAAAGACCATTACATTAATGAACTATGTATTAAATCTTATTTAACACATAAATTACAAAACTCTGAATTATTATTGATTAATCAAATTAATCATCTTAATAATTAAATTACTACAAAGAGAGAACATTTGTAACCAATCCAATTCGTTCTTGTGTATGACCCAATAGGCCCACTCGGAATTGGCAATGTGCCTTGTCCCAAACGTTTGGGCCTAAAGTCCATAAGCGGTATCTAGTAATATATTATGGCAAACCAAAATAGAGTGGATGTCGGTGATCCGAGTTAACCTTTCACAGTCTGATATTTAGCCCTTTTGTCTCACGATATCTCATCTAAGCATAAGGCATGATCACATGTCAACCTTATATTGCTTAGCATGTTTATTGATCTCAAGTAGATTGATATAACAAATAACATTGATAAGCCCCTTTATCAATTCATTCGAGTATGCATACATTCCATCAATCCTACTCATCAAGTGGCCTAGAGATATCACTCTTCATAAGAGGAACAGATCCATTACTCTCACTATCACTTCTCTACATGATTCATGACATATCCAATCATAGCATTTATTGTTACCCTGTTACGGACAATGTTTGACTAGGTCAAAACATGTGATTCCTCATGTAGGAGTCGATTGAGAGTTTCAGTCAGAGGACTCAAACATCACCACTGCATGAAAGCTACTTTGTGACAACGATCCATGAAGTGCTTTCATACGGGCCAGTCCAATACATGTTCCCCGACATGCATCTATGTTCTAAGTTGATATCTCATATCCATAATCAGTAAAATATGATTATCCACTTAGCAACATACTAATCTTAATTCATTATCATTCTCATGATAATGATCGATTATGGACATTTAGAATAGTATCCCTTTTATCCTTATGGTTTTACTATCAAGTAACGCACTTGATGACATAAGCAATAATAGACCATTCATTGAGTTTTATCTTCATAAAATGAATAGTATTTCATAGAAATAAAGTGTCTCTTTTTTATTAAATAAACCAAATGACAATGTTTACATGATTGGGCTAAGGCATAAAACTAACAGTCTCCCACTTGCACTAGTCCAAATCAAGAATGAACCTAATACCTAAAGACCTGACGTGTCTTTCATGTTTCGGTTCTGGTAGAGCCTTTGTCAAGGGATGTGTCACATTGTCATTGGTGTCTACTCTGCATATCTTGACATCTCCCATTTCGACTATCTCTCGAATGAGGTGAAAACGTCTTAGTATGTGCTTGGTTCTTTGATGTGATCTGGGCTCCTTGGCTTGAGCAATAGCCCCATTGTTATCACAAAATAAGTCTACTGGATTTGCTATGCTTTGGACAATATTCAAACTAGTAATGAACTTCTTGAGCCAAACAACTTCTTGTGCTGCTGAAGCAGCTATGTACTTAGACTCTGTAGTAGAATCGGCCACGGTGTCTTACTTGGAGTTTCTCCAACTAATTACACCTCTATTCAAACAAAATACATAACCAGATTGCGATCTAAAATCATCGTGGTCAAACTGAAAACTGGCATCAGTGTAACCACTTAGGACTAGTTCGCCTTCTTGTCATTCGTAGACCAAGAAAACATCATTAGTTCTTCTCAAGTACTTAAGGATATTCTTGACTGCAGTCCAGTGACTTTCACCTAGATTAAAATGGAATCTACTAGTCATGCTTAGAGCATATGTGACATCAGGGCGTGTTCAAAGCATGACATACATGATAAATCCAATTGAAGAAGCATTTGGAATCTTATTCATGTAATATCTGGCTTGTCTTGTTGTAGGAAAACCAGCCTTACTTAATGGTTTTCCAAGAACTATGAGAATCATTCATTTCTTGGAATTCAGCATGCTAAACCTCTTTAGCACCTTATCAATGTACACACTTTGACTTAGTCCAATTAGCCTCTTAGATCTATCTCTATAGATTTGTATTCCTAGGATACGTGAGGTTTCACCTAAGTCTTTCATTGCGAAACACTTTCCAAACCGAGTCTTGACACTCTGCAAGGTTGAAATATCGTTTCCAATGATCAAGATGTCGTCAAGATATAGTACTAAGAATACTATTGCACTCACACTAACTTTCTTGTATACACAAGGCTCATTTTCGTTCTTGATGAATCCAAACTCTTTGACTGCTTCATCAAAACGAAGATTTCAACTTTGAGATGCTTGCTTCAATCCATAAATAGATTTTTGAAGCTTGTATACCCTTTTTAGAATTCTTAGGATTGATAAAACTCTCAGGTTGTGTCATGTACACATCCTCAATGAGATTTTCATTTAGGAAAGCTGTTTTGACATCCATTTGTCATATCTTATAGTCATAATATGCCGCTATGGCAAGAAGAATCCTAATGGATTTGAGCATGACGACTAGTGAAAAAGTTTCATCGTAGTCAATACTATGAGTTTGTTTGAAACCTTTTGCAACAAGTCTTACCTTGAAGATCTCATCAGCTTTTATCTTGTAAATCCATTTATAATCAATGACTTTGGCTCCATCAGGTGGATACACAAAGTTCCAAACTTGGTTGTCATATATAGATTGTATTTCTGAATCTATGGCTTCAAGCCATTTTACAGAATTTGAATATACAATTGCCTCATGGTAGGTTGTAGGCTCGTTATGGTCCACAATAACAATTCCTTTATCGTCAGTTATGAGAAATCCATATCTCTCAGGCTCATGACAAATCCTACCAGACCTTCTTGGGCCTTGTGTTTCAGATTCAGACTCCACAACACCTTGTGAGTCATCT